>JANTFA010024674.1:0-15831 GCA_026413405.1 Phytosciara flavipes | reverse complement strand
CAACAGTGGATAACCCTTAGGTAGCGGCGTCTCCTTTGGGAAATAGGCTGATAAAGAAGAAGAAGAAGAAGAAGATTACGAATTTTGCTTCGAATGTAAACTTCGAACAACGGCAGAAGTTTATTGTAAGGTAGTAATTACATTGAGCGCGATGCGAAAGTTGTAAGGTTTGTGTGAAAGCTCAACTTGACAAGAATAAAATAAATTTCGTCAAGTTCACAATATAATTACTGCTTAAATCTCAACTTTCAAAGGAAATTATATCGAAGCTGTAGTGCCTTGACAACTAAGTCAAATGAGTTTGTATTCTTTTATGCTGGAATCACCGTAAAGCGGAGGTTCATGGTAATTACAGTCTTGTTCTCAAGTTATCTAAATTTTGAAAAATATCGGCGGCGACGGCAAAAGACTTTGTTTTGTCTTTCGGCAGCGGTGAATCCAGCTGCTGAAATTTTAAAATTCGGCGGCGACGGCATTCTTTTCTGACTCTTTTTCGACTGGCGCACGGTGCAGCTAACACCAGCGCCCGGGTCTAATGCATACCGAAATGGATGACCATTATTATGGTGAACAATGCCAACTATCAATTTTATTTTTGCTGTAGTAACCTTCATCAATGCGGCTAACAATGTATAGCTTCATCGTCGTTTGCATTCAGCAAAAATCATCAGGAATGAGAATACACAATCTTTCCAGCATAATACATCCGTTCCAACCACACCGACCCGCAATCGAAATTATTCAGCTTGAAATTACTTGCACAGAAAATTATTCACAATTTCAAATTGGACAGTATCCAAAATTTGTTTTCTATTTTGAATGGAAATGGGGAAAAAGTAGAAAGAAGAGACAACCGATAGGGGAATATATTGAGATAAATATTTGGACGGTGCCACTAAATTGTGACTGTACAAAGTTTTATGTCGAATGGAAACAAATTACTTTCGTATGCAAATATCACCATGCGATACGGAACGCTTCTGAAGGGAGAACAGACAGGAATGGAAAAACAGAAGTTTTATGACTGGCGATATCGTGGCTGACGATTCGAAAAGATACAATCAATGTTAAATAAATGTTGCAACTGCAGAACCTCAAATTCAAGTATTACAAAATGAATATTTTTACTCACCTTGTAAAGTGATATGTCGATACCTCCAGCAAAAGACATATTTTTCCATGTAACGAACACCACATGCTTGGGAACAAAGGTATCAGCGCCAACCACTCCTTCTCGAATATCCCACATAACACGTTCTCGCACTTCAACACCAAATCTATCGGTTCTGGTCATTAAATCACGTTCTTGCCTGTGAAAAGTGTGAGAAAATTTTCGTATTAAACTCATATTGGTACAGAGGTGTCGGGTATCGCTATAAATACAGTAAACTGTCAGTTGAGGTTCTTCTAATAAAATTCACGTGACACAAATATGATTTGTCAAGTTCGGAAAAGTTTCACAGACCTAGGTTAAGTCCTAGCGACATTGCAGTCCGTAATAACTGATAAGTCATACATTTTATACGGACTTGAATGTACACCCCATTCATTTATGTTGTAATATACTATTTCAGTGAAAAACGATGAATCTTTTTGATTGATGATTCTGATATGGATAAAGACCTGCTATATATTTACACAAATGATGATAACACCAACCACTACGTATCAATATTGGTTTTATTTATTGGGTTAAAATGTGTCCACTCCGCCAATAAACAAATGTTTCAATTTTCAATTGATATGTGAATTGGCGATTTATAATTTAAATTTTTTTTTTGTTTCCATACAGCACCTGTGCTGTTGAATTAATCGGGCCTAATTCGATAATCAGGGCAATCAGACAATCGTTATGCCATTTATGTATTTCATCAATGCGTGCACAGAGTGATCTGTGTCCGTTTTTTATTAATGCAGATTGTGAATTCTGAGAGGAGTAAACAGTAACAGTGAAGCGGATTTAATTCGACTCAAGTTAGAGCTCTTCAACTTCCCGATGGGCCTTTTCGATATTTGTATGAAAATATATAATTTGTGGGCCTTTTGCAATTGAATTTCGTGGAGCCCCGATGAAAATTCTCGATCCAGTTCAGTATTGGAGCCCTCTAACGATTGTTGGCCATACACTCACGGAATTTGGAATACCGACACATTTTCAGTTTTCCGATTTATTGGTTTTTTATGTACTTTTGTATGGAGAAAACTCAAACCTGAAACAGAAAATGTGTTTGCTTTCGAAATTCCATGCCTGTAATTGCGTTCGAAAATTTTTCAGTTAAATCGCAATGGGGCTATTTAGCGGACAGAACGATTCGAATATTGGAAGAGTGAATATTTTGCGCAAGCCACAAAAATGCGGCTCACTAAATCCAATCCAATAAAAATGTGCAAGCAAATCGTACTCAGGAGAGACTGTAAATCACTTTTAAAAAATCTAATGCACTGAACAATAGAGTTGCTTGTTCATAAATTTATAAAGTGGCACGTCCAAGTACTAAAACTTTTTCCTTTTTTTCTTCAAATAACTCGTTCAAAATGATTTAGTGGTTGAAAGCGCTGGTAAAATACAGCTTATATGGGGTCAAAGGGTGTCGTATGCGACCACACTTTTACTTTAACATTGAAGTTCCAAGGTTTTATCAGCAATTGAATAGGTGCATACCGATAGACGATGCAATATTTAATTTTTCATTCATACTGCAAGAAAACAAACAATAAACATCGGAATTGGACACAGTGAAAAGACCTGAAAACCGAATTAGAATTCAACATAAAAGAATGATTCCACAAAAAATAGTCTGAGATGTTCTGAACATAATTGATTCCATTGCATAGAAATATAAATAGGACAGAATTAAAGTCTCGTATTTTCTGGATGATACCACAAAGACTGAAAGACTGGTTCTGAATAAAATGTAAGTAATGTGAAAAGGCGGTGTATATTTCGATCTGAACATTTTTTTTCCTCTTTATTTTCGGTCTTTTTATCTTTTCTTTTCTTTTTTCATTTCCCAACGGTTGTGCACACAGGGGAAATATAAGATTAAAGGCTTCAACATTCCTTGAAGACATTTTTTTTGTTGTATATTGTAATACTCATAGTTCTAAGTAAACGACATTCGAGACTACTGAACACAATGTCTTTTAGTATTCGATGTTCCTTCGAATAAAATGTGTAATAACTTTGATACTGAAACTTGCATCATCCGATACATTTAAAAGTGGAAAACAATCGGATGATGCAGGTTTCAAACTATTGTAAACAAATGATTTTCAGTGGAATCATCCCCAAAGCAATAAAACGTACTCTGAATTAATTCTGTGCATACATTGTCCTAAACAAATATAATAAACCCTCAGCATGTAATTGTCATTTCTGAATTCGCGACCAAAATAAAAGTCACGTTTTCATGTATCTACTGACCTCGGCCTCGCATGCGGATCAACAAGTCCTTCAAAAAAAAAACTTGACCTTTCCACTTTGTGTCCTTTACTATGCACATGACCACTTTCGGTCACAACAGGAACATCTGTTATACAATCTGAATAATAGTAATTTATGCAACAAGTTGCGAAAAGTGGTACTTTTGAAATGCAACAACCTAATGAGCAAAAATGCTATGAACAATCACGTAGACTGGATTTAATGTACTTTTTGAAAATTGGTTCACTGTGATTATATGTCTCAATAGTCGAATGGTTGGAGGTGTTGCTCGATAAATTTCCAACTTGGTTCAAGTCTCGGTCGGGCAGAATTTTTATTTACAGGTAATGCTTGAAAAGGAGTGACAAAAAGTATGAATGAAAATCCATTTCACCACTAGTGACGAAAAGTAACCACTTTTCGTAAATAGTGACGAAAAAGTGATAAAATCACCCATCGTACGTAACCCAAATGATGCATGAAAAAGTTCAGAAAGTTGCAGAAAACATTTTCCTGCTGCAAGAAAGCTCACAACAATCAAGTTACTTGTTTGTAATGTACTTGTAATTATTGATCGGATGTCCTTTAAGGGTAAGTCGAGAATTGAATCTAGAATCAAAGTTTATCCTCTGTGTATTTGAAAACGAAAGAGAAGGGCGAGAAGGAAATATCATTGGATTCAGCATTAAAGCTTTCCGAATAAGGTATACAAAAATGCGTACACATTATACCATCGCATACGTATGCGTTGCGTATGTCAAGCGAAACTTGAATGGTCATTTCAATCCAAATATTTCCAACTAGCGGCATTATCATGGATACATAATACAAAAGAGTATTCAAAATTATAACCATCGTTTCAAGGAGACAGCAAAAAATATAGATTTTTTTTGGTGAACATCCGAACATTTGGGGATTTTCCGCATAATAAAAAAAGGTTTTTCTCTGTTGATAATGTGATTATATCGGTACTGGAGTTGTCATCTATCCTGTATTTGGATTTCAATTTGACATTTTATTACAATTTATATTACTGGCAATGAGATGCAATGTCAATAGGCTAAGGGGGGTTCTGTTTTAACTGAATAATTAACAGTATTTTACTTTTGGAATTAGAAATTGTACACGGCGAAAATCCGTACAATTTGTCAGAGATAAAATAGCGTATAAATGGAATACGGGACGCTTGACGAAGAAGCGGTGAAAATATTTTGTTCTTGAATCCATATTTATCATAACATCAGATGGTATCTTCAACCTTCAGAATGAAAATGAGCTTAACGATTTTCAACACGTCTTTCATTAAAATATTTGATAGAAAATGTCGACAAAATTCTCATGTAAAACGAAATGCAATACAGAAGGAACTGGATAAGCATTTCTTTGTGCTGTAAAAGGTCGCACAAAGGTCGCATGGTATGCATGTTCAATGAATAGTTGTCAATAACACACAGTGCATCCCATTAAGAAACTGCATAGCTCCTAGTACATTACTCATCAACGGGCGAAATGATGGAAACGGTACTTCTTGAGTGAAGTTTACCGATCTGAGGCGAAGTCGAGGTCGGTTCATTGTTAAGTGACGTATTTTACTCAAAAACGGAAGGTACAAGATAGTTACCATAATTTTATATTCACTTAAAATGGGACGTAGTCAACACTATTCCTACGAGTACTCCTTATGTTTTCATCACAGTTCATATCACAGTTCTATTAAAAGTTCCCGAATACTTGGGCTGACAGTTCCATTACGACTTGTTTGAGTCATGAAAATGGTAAGGTGTAGAATGAACGACCAGAGTACGTCAATCTTTAATTTACTTTTTCTTCAACGCCAATTCTCTACGGTCAGTTTCCTAAATCAATCTACAATTCACAATTTGGTCCATAACAATTTCCATCACAACTTCTTTGGCTAACTTCCGGAGGCATTAAAATTCAAATACATTTTTTACGTAGAATTTTCTACAAGGACAAACGGAAGAAGAAGCACGGAAATTATTCAACTTTGCAAAAACGACCTGTCATGTATTAGTGAAGAAAGGTCTACCACATTTGCCATTTTTCAACGACAAAGTCCCATCGGAAGAACTTCGTTTACTCTTGAAAAATTTATAAAAATTACGTTTCATCACAGAAGAAATATTGCCGAGTTTGAGTAATTGCATATGAAAATAAGAAAAGAAAAAAGGTAAAGGAACAAACATCCCCCATTTACCATTAGAATCGACAAACCGTCGTACTTAATACTTACACAAAGCATCGTGTACTATTGGTACTTACAACGGGTAATGCGGAGAAAACAACGCCATTCTAACGAAAGACCCTTTTCTCCATCAAATAACCCGCAACGTTTTAGACCGAATTCTAACACACATAGCATATTCGATTATTCTTTTAATAAATAAATAATTTTGATTTATGTTCAATAATTCACGATTATAGAATCTGTCGATGATATTGTTCTTCATGCATACCCCTATACAACACCCACATATATCCACATCACCTTCTGGTTCGTTATGAAATGTGTTAGATTCAGGTTGATAGATTATAATAAAAACCGTAATAATAACATAGCCGTAGAGAAATCGAATTACGGATCAATGTGATACAAAAATTTTTTTCCACAAATCTTTCATCATATAGATTTGCGAGTAGAGAAACAGAGCCTCAAATTTAAACATCAAAGGTACATTCCTCGTGACAATACCTATGCATATGGTATCACTGGATAGGTGAGACCAGTAGTAATCAGGGAAAATTGTTTTGTTTTTGTATATTCTCGTAGCGTTTCGGATGCACTGGAACCGTTGAAACTTCGTCAAAGTTGACAGATTTTAGTCGCTTTTCAACTGCTCATGATGTGAATGATTTTAAAGCCCAATAAGACCCCAAACGTGCATCCTTCTTCTTCTTCTTCCATCTTGGTCGGTCCATTGCAACTTGTTGCCTATGGCTCATGCTGTAGGAGGTCTCCAGTTCACGATGTTTTGGTCCAACGTTCGTCTGTCATTCGTGCGATGTGTCCGGCCCAATTCCACTTCAGAGATGCTATCCTTCCCATTACTTCAACTTCTTTTGTTTGTTGACGAATCCATTAGTTAGTCTTTTTTCTCGCTAAGCCAAATCCCAAGCTTGCTCCGTTCCATTTCCCATTGTGATACTCTGAGCTTATTTTCGGATGCTTTCGTTAAATGTTAACGTTTCTGCTCCAAATTTCAACATTTTTCGTTTCAAGCTGTTGTCCATCTTACTTTTGAATATGAACTTGAGCTTTCCAAATGCTGCCCATCCAAGTCCAATTCTTCGCTTTACTTCGGCCGTTTGATTGTCGAGACCCGATTCCAATTTATGCCCAAGGTATATTAACTGTTGACTCTTTCGATGACGGTGTCTCCAATTTTGAACGTACATGAAAATACCTTTCTAATGACATCCCTCACGACCCTGTACCCTTCATGTACCCGAAGAAACTTCCATGAGAAAAGTGCATGTTTTCGGTTTTCAATTACCTAGGCTTCTAGGCACATATCAAAAAGTCCAATCAAAAGCAGGGCTATTCACTGTTGTGGCGACAGGTTTCCATGAAAAAACTTCTGAGAGTCATGGGCAATGCAATTTTCATCTGTGAGATTTAGACCCAAAACAGTGAAAATATTTCCGAAAAACGAAAGTATACCATGGGACAAATATGGTGAAAAAGTTTGATACGAAAATAAGCCATGCATTTTGGTTAATTGGCCTTCCATGGTAAAACACGTGAAGTAATAGAATTTGTATAAAACACAGATTTGATGAATATGTCGCTTTTTGGATGGAGTTTCTAAAAGATTACAAAACTCTCGAAGCCCTCTATATTCACTTCAAAGACGAGATACCAATACTGAATGTTAAAGTTCATCAAAGTCCATTAGTGAAGCAAATAACTCTAATAATAAATAGCCGTAATTGTGGATTAACAGCAAAAGGCCATCCAACATGTATACCTCCAATACCTACGACTTCAATAAAGTTATTACCAATATTCGAAAAACTATATTTAATTACTCCGATAAACGTATGAATGGTAATTGCATGCACGATACGATTATATCATCTCCATTATCTATAGCCGGTCGTTCTAGTTTGTAGCTTCTATACCTTTTTTCATTTTTTTACAGTCGAGGGGTAACTTTGTCACACACAATATTCGTATCAACCATTTACAGGGTAGCCATTACAAAAAAAGAAATGTCGACACGAAAATCACAGTTTAAAAAAATCAGTGGAATCCATGTGAAATGGAATGAACATGCTGGAACATAATTTATAGTGATTCATCCCTAGCTCTAACAACGTGGACACTTTGTAAACATTCGTTTGAAATTGCATGTGTCTGACACGTTCAATTAAAAAAAAAAATATTTTGTGCATGTTATGCAATCAGTGGTATGGTATGATGATCTACATGTTTGCTCTGGGTTTTTAATTGACAATTAAATAATGCTGGGCAATTTTGTTGCTGGTCCGTCATCATAGTAATTAAAAACTCAAAGGAATCGAATCTTTTTACTCAAAATTCTTAGTTTCGTCTACAAACATTTATCTTCTTCGGAATACGAAAAGGGTAACGAAGTGCTGTTTGCAATTTTGTGATACGAGTCTTTCAAAGTCTTATCGCTCAGCAGATAATGGTCCGATGGAATCTTGAAATCATTGAAAATCTCGTATATAAATAAAAAAACCATAAACTATCTCTTGAGCCTTTTCGGGAAATTATAAACACGAGCCGCATTATGCCTCTACCTCACTTAACGAACGTAGCCGAATTCCGAAGAATTAATTTCTAAACTTTGCTACACCCTAGAGACGAATTACTGTTTTTTCCGATAATCTACACTTGCGATAGTTCAACTGGGTTGACAAATTACGATTTATGGATGTGGCTAATATTAGTGAAATAACTTACCTAAAATATACGCCAGGTATCCGTTGATCGAAATCGGTTGGGTAAATTTTACCAATGCGACACTTTGAAAAGAATATGCCAATGAATGATGGATCATTTCGTCGGGGCCATTCTTTTACTGGAAATGTTAACGGATATGTGTAATGTTCGGGCGGGTCGGAAAATTCCAGATAGCCATGCATCGACAACTAAATTTACAGGAAGACACCATCCATGAATGCTGTTATTCAAATAAACTGAACCACCTAATTGACTTACTCTGGTGTAATTGAATCTGAATGTAAAGAATGGCAATTGAAAGTTGTAATTTTTGTGCACTTGTGGATTTGATGCGTGGATGTCCTTCTGGTAATCACCATTGTTGTCATTGCCACCCTGGTCGAAGAACCAGTATAGGAAATGTCTTCGGAGTTCGGCTAGACGTGCTGGGGTAATAGAGTAACCTTGCCCATCATTACGGTGTGTCGGTGGTTCAGATGGAGCAACACGATTCATTGGATCTGAATAGATAGAAATTTGTTAGAACTTTCATTTATACTACTGTTCAATGTGGAACGTAAACGTCGTTGATCCAATCGCTATTACCTTTTCCTTAACCTACACAAGAAGTGCGATTACGACTTTTACAGTTCACTCGAACAAAGTTTTTCAATTTAGCTTTGAACTTATAGTCGTTTACATTACAAAGGTGAAAAAAATTGAAAAAATGAGTTTCCGTGCGAATTTTGTCGATCCGATGCGAATCCGAGGTCAACAACAACACGAAAACGAGACTTTTCATTTTAATCCCGAGTTAAATGCTAAGAGTGTCGATAGTAGTGCTTGAAAAATTAAAAGTCTTCGGTGCATGTTAAACCAGACCAAACAAATTCTTTCCTATTCACATAACATTATCTGTAAAAGACCAGCCCAATGACTCACACTATGATAAGAACTCATGAGTTTCATTATTTAGAAAATGACTACGCGGAAGTCCTAATACAGCTTATCACTTGTGGTTAATATTTCGGAGCGTTATAGCAATTAAAATGTAGAAATGTGAGAGATCAGTTGAACCAACTGCATTGCACACCGTCACGAATTCGGGATACGATTTTATTAAAGATTGTTAGAGAAATTCTGAGACTTAACGTTAAAATTACGAACTTCTAAAACCGGGCACTATTTTCATTTCCAACTTTTTCCCACACTTTTGGCAACTCTGAAATTTTATGGTTTTGTGGACCATTGGCATTTCTTGCATATACTTACAAAGACTAGAAGTCTAAATAGGGGCCGTTCACAAAAGACGTCACGTTTTCACCAGAAAACCTCATTTTTTGGCTATTTTCACGGCTGAATCGTTCATTTCCGATGGTTTTTTTTGTAAATTTTGGTCATTTTGGGGAGGGGGGGGGGTCAAAAATTTTGAGCGTGACGAGAAATTCAAGGGGACAAATAGCTTTTCCGTTTGTCATTTTTTGTATGTGCAGCTTTGCATTTCTTTAGACTTCAGCTCACATGTGACGATAGCAGTGATTGATAATTGATTTACCATAACAAACCGTTCAGAATGGTTGTCATCCAATGTTTTGGAAGGTTAAGGTAAAGCTTGAATTCAGAAACAGTTATCCGTTCCCGTTATCTTGATTTTGGATAAGATTTGAAATTCGTTCATTTTGAATTTATTTGTGTTTTAGTTCGCTTTTGAGTAATAAGTTTGGGGCAAAGAAACACTGAACATTCAAAGGAAAACAAATCTGCATGTCTACATAGTTTAAAATTCAACTTTAAACCGCGAAAAACAACAAACAAGATGAACATATCGTCTCGTCTCGTTTTCCCTAGAGTACCTAAATACGCTGTTTCATCCCACTTATCTCAAGGATCTCATCTCATTTATATAATTTACGGAAACAAGCGCACTGGAGTCGTCAGAAACGTTTCATTTTTGAGTGTTTGAGGTAGTGTGGGGCTGTAATTATATTCCAACGAGCGAGACCATACAGGTAAATGAGCTCAGAATTGTTCTTGATTGCAGTAGTTTAACATTTCATTACGTTGAACTGGCAAACGTTTCATTGCTTTTTTGTATTGAAAATTCTTACATTTTTAGCGCTACGCGTCGCACCCATTGCTAAAAATATCTAATATCTTTGAACTTCTAATATGACTGACTTTTACGGAGGGAAATAGGTGTTTGTAAAGACACATTTTGTTTACAGTTTCGGTTCAGCCGGCAAAACAATTGTAAAATGGTTTTGTCAATTCTCAGAATGTTTCTCCGATTAAAAATTCTCTGAAGTTAATCATTTGCCTTCTAGCAAACGTATCCAGACCAAACGTATAGCAATTCGTCAAACATTTTATATTTTACGAAAGTCGTTCCTCAGACACGCACAAACACGGAGAAAGGAACGTTGGTGGAACCCTTTACAAAATGCTATATAGTGTAAGATAATCGTATTCTACATTCGTGACGGTGTTTAATTTTCCAACAATTTATCATCAACGGCATTTTCAACCCAATTATCCGTTAATTTCACTACATACTTCATATAGGTTTAATGAAGAGGTAATGCTCCATGTGTACTGTACGGCTTACATATGAGTATAATATGGCATAAAACGACAATTGCTGGCTTCATTAAATTAACAAGTCTTTTTGTACTCAAATGTCGTATCACATTCACGACAAAATACAAAGCCTTTTTGAATTCGGATCAGGATCAGAGTATCTACAGAAAAAAAAAATTAGGGACAAGAACTTCTTGTCAGGAGAAAATTGATGGGAATGGAATTCTAGAAACTAAACTGACTTTGAACACAATGTTTTTCATGTGTGTATGATGTGATGAGAGAGATCTAGAAGATGTCATTCGACTATAAGCGTCAGCAAAACAATATTTTCACATGGCCTATTGATTGGAGAAAATAAGGTAAATTGAAAAAATAAAGGAGTGGGGTCGAGGGGTGTCAAAAATATTAAGATCTACTGGAAAGTTTGGAAGCATCAAAATCCGAAATTGTTGCCTTAAATTCAATCGTGATTTTGTTAATCCTGATTTTGAGTCGTCCTGATTTTGAAATTCCTTATTTATTGCCTCCCGACTTATAAGGGGAGCCACAACCAAGGCTATATATACTGTTGTGGAGGTCACCTCGATCGCCATTTTATTAGGTACACGGGAACATACCACCTTTGATGATTTTACATACTGTCAGCTGTGGGGTGTAGCCCGCGTACCTGTATCGAGGTGACCTTCACAACAGTATATTATAGCCTTGGGCACAACCAGACTTCAAAAAAAAACATTTGAAAATGAAATTGAGAGTATCCCAAAGTTGTTTTCGAATTAATGTAGCTGCGTTCAATATAGCCTGGTCTACTGCCTACCACATCCAATAATTGTTGGATTGCACGAAAAAACAAGCGAAAATATTTCACATCAAAATAATCCTCCTCGCAAAAACCCAGACTTTATGACAGTCAAATTTTTATTGCCAAAATATGTAAAGGCAAATTATACAAACATTAAGTGCACGGTATCGCCCATCAAAACCATCCTAACCAGTAAGACTGTGCGGTGCACAGCGTTCATGTGTATCTAGATAATGGTAAATTTTGATTCTATTCCGATTGTTCGATTTGAATGAAAATGAAAATTCACCATTTTCTGCAGACGGAATGTGAAGTGAGTGAAGGGGTGTTCATCGAAGAAATATGAATGATTGTGTAATATGTACCTTTTATGATGATCTAAATAGAAGAATATAAGACAAATTTTAGCATTCAAAGGGATATTCCCTGTAACAACAAAGTGTAAAAATTTAAACTGAAACTTTTTCAACTCAAAATTGTATCTACCATATTGTTCAATACAACAACAACGACGAGAGTAAAAGAAAATTATTATTTACACCATACATGTAGCAATTCATGACCTTGTCCCGTGACCAACAAGTCTCGGAATCCATTAATCTTTTCTGAGAGAATGTTTGATTCATTCGAAAGCGGATCACTGGTATACCGGATAAGATTCGATGAAAGTTGTGCTCTAAGAAAGTCTCACCGATTCCGAGCCCAATTCCATTACAGTCACGGGACAGGTCATGGAATTGGCCACATACAACAGAACAAAAGTACGAGAAGGAAAAAAAAGAAAAGAATCAGCTTTTTTGAACGAAAACCAATAACATGGAAACTTTTTCTGTGTGTTTTTTTTGTGTGCTGAAAAAATATATATTTTTTACTACACACGAATTGTGTTTCACAAAGTGCCTGGAAGTTAACAGAATATTCTCGTTCCTTTTGAATTTAAAATGGAAATTAAATCTTTATTTATTGTAGAGAGGGGGGGGGGAGGGGGCGACTTTGGTTTACTTTTTTCCCTATGTATATTTTCCGTAATATATTTTTAAGAGTGCATTTTTCCCTTTTCGAGAGACTGTGCTGAAAAGAAGAGAAAATGTGGATAAAATCGACTTGTGGCCAGAAAAGCTCTGCATAATATACATAACCGAATCATCTACTTTGAAAACGATTTAGAAAACATTTGTTACAAATCTTTCCCGGCCTGTGTTTGCATACAATTTTAGTAAATTATTTGTGCTATTAATTCAGTGTACATAACCATTTCAAATTGAAAGAAAAAAGATTTTCCAAAAATAAAAGATTTCTCAATTAACCGAACAAAGAGAAGGGAAGCTTTATCTGGCTAGGATAAAGAAAAAGAAAATCGTTTCAGGCGAAATTTGAATATTTTTTTTACACTCATCTAGGTATCACTAATTTCCTGTCTCCAGAGAGAGATAGCTAGAAGAGGGAACAAGAGCGATACGAAATACGAAACATACTTCGACTGGGTGTTAATCCTGTTGGAAAACATCGGTAGAAAGTATAATGCAAACAACAAGAGTGTGAGTGTACAATAGCCATTCATTCGAAATCTTTTAAGTGTAGATACACAGAGCAAATACACACAGCACGCAATAGATCGAATCAATTTTCAAGTACACCATTTTCTTGAAACTACAAATCTCGTTTAAATAATGCAAACACATAACAGGCTTCCCATTCGTACACATTATATGGATATAGAGTTTCCGAATTGCAAATAATGAAGATTAAGTAACAAATCGTACAAAATGCTTGCGAAATCGCGACAATTTGCAAAAAGTTTGCGAAATGAAAGGAAAAATGCAGCGAGAAAATTGGAACTTCGGTTTTTGAAACGATCGATCTTTTACTGGTTGGCACCAGCTCAGGTGGTAATTGAGACAACAGACAAGAGAACTAACAACTTTTCTCTCGACTAATTGAATTCCGCGTTAAATTCCCTTGAAATAAGTGATGTGCGTGCATCTGTTGCAAAAAGAATAAAGCGTGGTGGAAAGCCTGAGCGAGTAAACTACAAACAATAGTTTTGTCATTCGGATTCCTTAAGTACATTTTGTGTTAGCGTTAAATTGTTGTTGAGCTCATTTTCTTGAATTTATTCGATTAATAACAAAGGCCATTGTATTCACAGTCGATTAGTAAATTTCGAGAACATCCTGATCACCAATTGATGGTATCTGGATACGCACGATATTATTATAAAGCGAAACCATTATGTGTACAGTTTATCAATGAAGAGTTGATTGGGACAGGTAGGTGAAAGGAATTTAATTTTCGTCCGTAAATATACGTCCACCATACAATCAAAAATGAATAGAAAACACTTGAAAAAGGTCTCCCGACTATGCAAATGTCGATGCATTACGAAATTTTTGAGAGACACCAGACACCCCCCGATTCTATTAATCAAGTTTGACGAATTGCCTTCCAAATAATAAAGCGAATGGAATTCAATGAAAATTGAAGTATATATCAAAGCACGCACACAATCTAATCAGTATGGTGAACCGAGATATAAAACATGATATCATGACTCCTTATCTGACTGGATCAAGCCTCATAAAAACCATAATTACGTTTCGAGCGAATAAATATGATTGTTGTTCGTATAAATTTTTGCCGATGACTAATGCTACACCGTCAGAAAAGATCGCTATTCAACTTACCATAATTGTAGTTGGGATCACCACCACCATTAAAACCTCCGTCTGTGTTGAAAGTATCCAAGTTTCCGAAGAACTCGTCATACTGATAATTTCCTGACCGACTTTTGGCAGCTGGTTTCGGTGCTTCTGCTGCTTTGTCTTCGTCGTTTGTCGTTATTTCTTCAACGGATTCCACTTCCTTTATGCCCTCAACGGGTTCCTCCACTATTACATCTTCGACATGTACATCAGGAGGTGCAACTTCTGACGTGGGGGCTTCTTCGGCTGGATCCGCTTCGTCATAGTCGTCGTCCTCTGTTCGTTCTTCTTCTGCCTCCGGTTGAACATCTTCTATTTGAGCAATATCACTATTCACCACATCCACATCTGTTTCGACTATGTCGGCTATGTCGGTTATTTCGGTAGCATCATCTTGTGCTTTAACTAAAACTACTGTTACGATAACACAAAGGAAAAGAGCAAATCCAATTCTAGTCTTCATTTTCATCAACACATTCACACACGAGTATAAGAATCCTTTCACTTCCTTTCAATTAAATTTGAAGAATTTTCTTGTTCTCTTCACTCCACTTATTTCACCATAATCTCACTGAACACTCGGGTGTAAAAACTAGTACTATCCGTATTGGGCGTTGTCTCGAAAATGAAGCGTCTGAAATGTTCGTTTGATATAATTAACCTGCTTCGATATTTTTGTATAAGAGTAAAATGTAATGTTTTTTATCTAGCCCAATTTATTGATAAGAGCGCAAGGTGTAGTTTCGATATCTGTGTGGCTGATAAAGATAACAGTTTATTTCAAAATATTTTCTCTTCAAAGTATAGTCAAACTACGAAGAATAAATAAGTAAAGGTGCGCGTCATTATCTCTGTGTGTGCTTGCCTGATAAGAAAATTGTATTTCAACAGGTTCGCAAAGCAATAGGCTTGTGATAACGAACATAGCTAGAGTTATGTGTGAAAGTGTATTTTTAATTATGATTTTATGACGAATCCATTTTTAGCAATCCATCGATTTCCAGTTTATCTGCATATTTGTTCAGGGATTTTGGCTCAGGGTGTATAATATGACGACCTTATATCACCGAAAAGAATTGTTGTTACATTGCAGGAAAACTTACCCAACAATAAATAAGTGAATTGCATCCACTACATGAATACAAAGCGTTTCCACTACTCCTGGGGTGATAGAGCATCTATTCGGGATATCTACACGTTTTTTAAGCAGCAAACAATTGAATTTAATAATTCCGGGATAATTGAATTGTTCATTTCTTCCTCGACTTGTCATTTCGCACTAAATTGCTGCTTCTTAAGGAGAAATTACCTGACCACTTCTTAGACCCGTACGAAGTACGAGGGTCTAATGCCTTTACTCTTACGTTTGTAACACGTCGATTCCGACTCCCGG
>JANTFA010024563.1:0-15831 GCA_026413405.1 Phytosciara flavipes | reverse complement strand
TGTTTATTTACGCCAGTCAGACATATAAAAAACCATGCATCATTTAAGATGGGAAATTAAATGATTACAGATGGAATGTACGTTGCGAAAATGATGTCATGCCATGATGAATTTAGATTTTCATTTTTTTTGCTGGAAAAACTTCTTCAGACGGAAAACGGCGACCGATGCAATTACAGGTCATGCTAAGTATAAACGTTCTTTTAATTACTTAAACAATGGGATTGAACACAAAAAAGAAAAACAATGAAAGAAGTATAACGATCACTCGATCACAGACCTTAGATATTAGCTGAGCAACTTGTTTGTAGCTTACAGTCAATTCAAATTACCAAGTGGCACTATTCTGTTTTTGAACAGAATTCTAGATAGATTCTACACCCACAAGTTCTGACAGATAAAATGACACTTTTTGCACAGACTCAGGAAGGCTAGAGAGTCACTTCGAAAGGCGCACAATTTAAAACAATCTTGAAATTTAAGAGAACATTGAAATTTTATCTCTTTCATTTGAAATATCTGAATCTGTGCACATTCTGTTCATTATGACATTCTTCTGCAGACGATGGAATTATTTGTTGTCAAAATGTTTCATTCATTTTTGGGTTACGTTCAGGTTCCTGTTGAACTGTTCGCCGAACAAGAATTCACAGTCACTTCACTGCCATAAGACTGAAAAACGCCAGCTACTGGAGAAGCAGCACTTATATGGTCGTGCATCATCGATATGCTTAACTATTCCTGAACTAGCCATGTGCAAAGAAAAATGTATTCCTCAATACTTTCTTAATAAAAAGAACTTCTGGGCAGAGAATAATCCGTTTAAATCATCGGACATTGATGTTTACACAGATGGATCAAAAATTGATTCGTACTCTGGCTTTGTAGTATTCCCTAACAAACTTGAGCTAGACGCGACGTGACCATTGGACGCATACGCCACAATTACACAAGCTGAAATATGCGATATCATTGAAGCATGCAGTAGTATGATTTGACTTGATGTCACATGCAAAGAAATCAGCATTTGCTCAGATGGCCAAGCTTCACTCATAGCGTTGGACGATCTGCATCTTATGCATCTTACGATGTGACAGTGATAGTATCAGAGATAGATGCTTGCACTCCCACTGCTTTACATCAAAGCTAACGATAGAATGCAGGGAATCATTGCAACATCTTTTTACTAGCCCTTGGACTGATATCTGAAACGCAGAGGAACACAATCAGAAACTTGTACAAAGAGAAGCACAAGGAACGCTGGCAAAACCTCAACAATTGCAAACACAGTGAACCGATCGTAGATGGTCCAAAGACCAGAAACATAAACTTTCTGTTAAACAAATCAAGAGAAGACTCAACGATGATCATTAGCGAAATAACAGGATACTGCAAGATGAACAAACATCAGCGTGGACACACTACATCTTTTGATGGGTTGCTCAGCCACCACAGGAATAAGAATGGAACTCTTCGGACACGAGACCCCCACTGCACAACAATTGCCATTGTAACACACACAATAATGAAAAACTTTCTTGTTTTCTGGAACTTCTGGTCTGTTTTAAATTTAGGCACTTTTTAAAGTAACCTTCTAGTCTTTAGAAAGTCTGTAACAGGAAATTTGGAAGCAGTCAAATGTGTGGGTTGAAAAAAAGTTGGAAATGAAAATAGTTCTGATTCGTTAAAGTTCTCCTCTATAGCAAAACGTTAATTTTTCAAATAAATTTTCAACTTTTCCATTGTCAATCTATGATGAAAATCCTCACGACGAAAACATGCGTAGAGATTGTTTTCTGTCCAATCCCAAGACATTTCTACGACACCATTACTACTATGACCCAAGAAACGACAATACTTTTGAACACGTTGAGCAAATCAAAATGCCATAACATCATTACACTGTACCGTTATTGTATAAACTATACAGCAACGTGACAAACCATAGAACGGGTGACATTAAGCAAATAAAATGATTCAAACACAACACAAAAAAGAGCATTAAAAAAGTTCACGCTTTATAGCCAACAACAAAAACATATTTTTTTTGCTTTCATTTTCAAGGCATTAAAGTTCATTGTCGCTTTCAAACTAACCGCATAAATAATTCATTTTGCTTTTCGGTGTAACGAGTGGCTAGCGCTCTTCTAGTGCGATGCTCTATTACAGATATTATATCGAGGAAAAAAAAAGAAGTGAAATACTAAATCAGAATCTTCTTATACGATGAAATAAGAATTGAATCATGTACAGAAGCTGTTCGGTTTTTTTTTTGTTGTTCTCTTCTCTCTGCCCGTTCTGTTCTTTTATCAAGAATTTTCGATTAGCTTTTTTCCATGTCAAAATGAAGTGTACGGCGCGAAACAAAAAACATTTTTCCTATTAAACTTTTCTGACAAATTACCAGCACAGCAGACAAAATGCTGAACGCCATCATACAAAAGAATCATTTTAAAAATTATGATTCTTGTGTATGGCTAAATACATTGCGAACTATTTAACATTTAAATTGAGTTCAATGTGTTGTAAAATTTATTCGATTTTTTTCTTCGCCATATGACTTCCTGTCATATTGGAAACGTATAAGAGTCTTAGAAGTTTCATAAATATATGAGGGAACGTAGCTTTACGCAGGGACGGACTCCGTCAGTCGGTGTTCATCACTTTTGTGTTTAATTGATTTGTTTCATATAATCAGAGCTTTAGTATATTAGCGGGGGGTTTGACCACTGTTTCGATCTGTAAGATATTTCGTATGTGTTCGACGTTTTGCATTGATGATCAGTTTTAACATGTCACCGCATCAGGCCATGGCGACAGTGACAAGAAAGAGATCATTGCTTAAATACCTCAAGTCATACTTTTTTCCATGTACATTTCTAGCGAATTGTAAACGGAATGAAAGATATCATTTTTCAAACCGAAAAGCATGTTAACAGAAGCTGTACTGTGATAAAGCGACCATATAACGCGATACCAAGGAGGTCATGCCATCCGCCATTTTCTCAGGTAAATGGTGTCACACATTTCGCATACAAAAAACTCTCCACAGTTAAGTTTGTATGGAATGGTGAAATTTTTGCATGAAAAGTGGAGTGGCGGCCGATTACATGTTCAGAAAGACCACCTATCCTATGCATATAGCCTTGGGTTTTATCACTCGCTAGCATGTATAACTGGTACATGTCAAAAACGGTGTAGTCATCTGTTTTCGACAGCGATGAACGTAAAAAATGAGCACTTCGACATGTCATCTCATTTTATACAAAAGCTTTTGTTTTAACAAATGAAGTAAAAGACCTCGAATCGAGCAAAGCGGAATACTTCAAACAAACGAAGTAACAGATTTGCCTTATACAATCGAGATACGTCTGTCGCTTCTTAAAGGTCAGAAAATGAGACGGTTTATTATAATGGGATTCAAAACTATTGACCATGTGACCGCGATTAAAATGAACGAGTGAGCAATGGTGCGATTGTTTAGTCAAACAAAGTAGACAAGCCTCAGTGAAATGTGGTTGAATGTTTAGACTTCCTCGAGCTATAAGGAAACTCTTGATAAACTTTGAATGACCAGCAGTATTTTAAGCTAAAAAATATGATAACGTTAAGCGCCCGTCAGATTCGGCCCTGAAAATATATATTTGTCCGTGTAACATCCATTAATATTGTTCATTTAATGTAATAATAAATGAACGCCAACATACCAAACCACCTAACCAGTTTTTCTCTTGTACACTCGTATTTTAACAACAAACTAACCTCTGCCTTGATATATGATATTAATATATTTAGCATAACAGGTGATGATGGTTTTTTTAATGTTTTTTTTTCTTTCACATTAATTAATGTGACGCTTAATGTTCGTTAGTTGGTCTGGTGGAAGATAATAAAAAAAGAGTGCGAAAAGATGTACTTTTTTTCAGCGTTTGGCAGCCAGTCTTTCTTCGAATATAATTTCATTTATAACATACAGGAAATGCTTTTCAGGTTTTCAGATTAAACATTTTTTTTCTTCTTTCAAACAAGAGAAAACATATCCAATTTACACGGTCATGATTAAAGACATTGTACGATACAACGTGAAAATTATTATTAAAAAAAAGACAGGTAAAATGAACGCTCTGAGAAGCTGGTTTAGTACTAAAAATAAAATTTATTGTTAACGGCAACAACACACTACGACCAGGTTCTATTCTGAGTTGAAGTGAAAACTATTATCGTTAAGTTAGCACTGAACTTGTAAATTTTTCTTAGATGCTGGTACCGGTGGTGTGGTGCTACATGCGCAGCGCAATGAAATATTTTCTTTGAATTTCAATTGTTCATTTTTTAAACAATTTTTATGGATTTTCAAAGAATCATAGAACCAGAATGAGTTATGGCAGAAGTAAAATGTATATCGTAGAGCAACAGGTTACAAATTTTAACAGTAATGCGCTCACAAGATATAAAAAAGTAACCAAATTTAATGAAGCTGCCAAAGTCCGTTAAGACAAGCCCTCTAGCTGTAACAGTTTTTTCGTCTGGAAGTAAAGTCAAAAGCATCAACTGTTCTTTGCATGAATCCACTCTCAGTGTAAGGTCATGAGTGCCTACCTCAATTCCATTAATTTATCTACATGCACGGAATTTTGCACATTCTCTGTTTTGTGGTTCAGTGGAGTTTTGCATGTGGTTCTATATGGATAGATCGAAGCATTAAGCGAAACACAGACGTCGAAAATGTGTTGGCTTTCAAAATTCCTCTCCTGTACACGGTAGTTAAATTAGAAATATTAGGGACTGTCCATAAACGAAAACCACTTCTTCCAATGCTTGCAGCATATTTAAATCACTAACAATTCGTAAAATATGCATTCTATGAAATGAAATGAAGTCAGCTTATGTGTTCGACCACCCATTTAGGGAGTCTATTTGGGGAGTAGCACACATTTTTGACTTCGTAAAATGCATATTCACCCAATTATTGGTGATTTAAATGTGCTGGCAACACTGGATGTCGTTTATGGATAGCCCCGTGACAAAAGTAGCTTATAAGAGATAATAGATTCGTCCCTTTTCTCCTTTAAAACATGTATTGACTTCGAAGTACTAGATTTAGTTGATTCAATGTACGATGGGTGCACTGTTTAAGTAAATGAAAAGTCAAGCACTTCAAAACCTGTGAAACACTAGTAAGTGTGGGTTGAACTTGTGAAATTTGAAACAGCTTTTGATGTAATTTCCTTCTTAAGTGTAATTGACCGAAGATCATTTGATCTATACGCGTCTGCAATGCAACAACATTGTCCAATGAAGTACTAGATTAAGAATTTGTGCGAGTCATATCACACAGTTTAATTGAATAAATCACCCAGTTGTACTTGTTTCATTGGATGATATACAGAGCTTTCAGAATGTTGTCGAACATGTGAACAATAGAGCAAAAGAAATGCAGACTAAAGAATAATAGAAGTGGTTCTATTGTTATTTGATCTCTTGTTCTATTGTTTGTGCTTCTATTTTTGATTTTCTTTTGTTCTACTGTTTGTAACTCTCTTGTTGCATTGTTTGCGTTTATCTTGTTCTATTGTTCTGTTCACGTGGACTAAAGATTTCTTGAAGTTTATCGATTTTAGTAGAGCCGAAGCAATTCATATTTGTCCTCACTAAAATTCTGATTTAGTTTAGAATTAGTCTTCGTCCGAGAATCAGACCCGAGGTCAGACCATTTTATATGCGCAATAGTGCAATCACCATTCAAGATGGAATGACCATCATTCTAATCTCTACTGCACGATCTTTTAATTTATTGATTTTGACATCGATAGCAGATAGATTAACTACGAGAAAAAAAACCTCAATAAACTATCACTTACCTTTAGTACCTTAGAGTCTACGAAATTTGTAATCAATAATTGGCTGTCTCGATTTCTTACCTGAAAAAAAAAACCAAAACAAAAATTTAGAAATAACGAAACGGACTCAAGGTAACTATAAAAGGAAAAGAAATTACGATTTAATCAGGCATGCAAACGAACAATCCATAATTCAATTAAATTCAATTCATTTGAAATTTAACGGCAATTTAGAAATTTCCATACAGTTTAGCATTGTCAAATTTTCAATATCAATTCATTATTCAACCGTCGTCACACAGGCAGGCATGGAAACACACGAATTGCGCTAATAAACAATTTTTGAGTGAACACTTTTCCATAGTATGACATGGAACACCGTTTATTATGCAATTGTTTACCAGAGATATTTATGCATTAGAGGCATTGTGTGTCATTTTTAGGTGCCATTTTTGTTACGATTCAAAATGTCAATGTTGATTAATCGATTAAACTCTGTAGCTACAGACACAGTCTATATGGATTTCAGTATGTGAAGGATTGGTCGTTTTTTGGCTCGTCAAATTTTATCAATCTTATACGTCCATGTAAGTTAATATTTAACAATGTCTAAGAGAGGTCTACGAAATATACTTCACTTGAAACCCAATTTTTTCTTTCTGTTCAAAAACGATCTCGTGTTGTTGTTTAAAAAAACAAAATCGAAAGTTAAAATCTTTCTCACCAAAAATTAATCACGAAAACCAACTGACTCAATGGACACACACTGGAAAAAATAATGATTTTGATAAATTAAAATCAATTATAATTGATTAATAACCTCAAGTTGCACACATTGTCTCTGGGTAAAATCACACATGTGAAAATGTCTCGTTTTATTTCTCACCAAAAGAAAAAAATTGGGCGCAAAACAAAAATTATGAAAAATTAAATTGGGAAAGGAGTGACATGATAATGATATTTTGAGTGTAACAAAATGCAATATTGTGCGCTAAGGCATTCAATATGAGAGGGAGACCGTTAGCTGTTTACGTCTTATGCTATCTAACAACAAAAATGTGTTAATATCGCGATTAGGCGTCAAATCATGTTATGATACAAATTGCGTTGAACAAAAGACAATTGTTTCAGTGCACAAGCAATTTGTTGTAATGAAAGTAAGCGTAAAGGAAAGGTATACCCTGCTTGGTAATATGACTTGCTTACCTAAGCAAACTACACTCGTTCATTTTAAGCATTAACATTTAAACGAATCATCATCATCATCAGCCTACAACATTTTGACACGTACGAGGTACGACGGTCTCATGCTTTCACTCTTAGGTTTGTAATACGTCGGATCCGAATTCCTGAGTAAGGTAAAACCTACCTGTGGTCACCCCTAGATGCCAAATAAGCAACAAACAAAATATACTGACCCCACGTACGTAATTGGATATTTTGTATTTACGTAATTTCATGTAACTCATCTCGAACGGAACTTCTGGATATGGGCATCACGTCTATTGTCTTCAGGAAACATTCGAAAGCATTTTCATCATTTCTGTTCTTATCGATTTTACCGTCAAACACGGGTATCACGATATTACGTAAATACGAAATGCCCATTTACGTACGTAATTTAAAAGTGAGATAACGATACCAATCCAGGAAGTTTTTTTTATTGAAATCGATTCAGTGGATCGTAAGCTAGAGACCTTAGAGTGAGGGTAAGGCAGTGCCCTAAATGTCTTTTTTGCATATAAATCGAGTAAATTTTGCCCGTTCTTCGTCATTTTGATCCAGATTAGAGGGAAAATTGGTTTCGAGGAAACGAGGGAAACCATGTTATAGGAAATATGAAGACGAAGCGCGGAGGGGAGTTGAAAATCTTGAAAGTCAAGAAGACGTCATTATTGCACGAACCCTACCAAGCGCGCTGAGTACAGTATGGCGACTGGACCGTATGTCGCACACGACCGAAGCAAATTTGACTTTTGATATTTTTCAAAAAAAAATGCGCATATCAGAGATGAACTTAGAACAACCACAAAAAGCATTTGTCCCATACGAAGCGCGTGTGAGCCTCACAAGAAATATTTTATTGGAATCGATTCGTTGGGTCATGTGCTAGGGCCTTTGGGATGTTAGGCCCTTAGTATTTTCTGTGAATGAATTGAGTAAATTTCATCAGATTTTCGTTGAAAAAAATTTGGTTTGAAAGATGAGAAAATGTCCACCATCCGCCATTTTGGGCTTAAGTTTTTTTTGCCCATATTTCGGGTGAATTTCACCTAATTTTGGTTGATTCTTTTTAGAGTTTAATTTCCAGATTAGACTTCGTACAGGACTTTCGAAATGGCTGTAAGCAATTTGAACAGAGGTAAAGGTTAAATGGAATGATCGGAAGATGTACTGTTGCAGAGTAGTTTTAAGATGTATGCCTTTTATGGACAGCTAGCTAAATGTAGTACTGGTCTTCGTATGGGTCTTCCTTATGTTTTTAGATCGAAATGCCTTTAGCATGACATCGTAATACTCCATTGATAATTAGTCTCTCAGTCCTTAACTCAACCTTTCATCGGAATTCTGCGAGTTCAAGGAGGGTTTCTGTGATTATTTTAAAAACCATTCTCAACGGTTAACCAACCACTCCTCGCCATACACTTTTTGGACGTTATTACGACCAAGACGATAGATACACTTTTTTACGTCCGCCATAAAGATGAATTTATCATTTCCTTTTGTTCTGCAAACACGTAAGCACATAAAAATGCTAAAGTTTATTAAAATTGAATTTATTATTCCGAACAGGCGCAAAATTTATGTGTTCGCATCCAAAACTCATAACATTCTCCTCTCTGATAAAGTAATTTTCTTCGCGAAACTTGAATTTATTTTTTAATGCCAAACAATCCTCCAGACACACAAGACCGCATCAAGGTCTGGGTGCCCCACTTCTATGCAAAATAGATTATTAATTTTGAAGAATGTTAAATAATATTTTATACACCGATTAGTGCTGCGCATACGGCGACGACGTTAAAATATGTAAATAAACACACCAATCTTCATCTCAATTTTAATGGTTTAATTCCAAGTGAATAGAATGGAGTAGAGAAGGAAAAAAACAGCCACAGCAAAAACAATTTAGCCTGACTTGACACCGATTTAGCTATTTTAATATTATAATGCGTCTAGTCTAATTAATTTTAAATATTTATCCACCAGATTATGTTGTTGCTCCATTCAATTTATATAAAATGTATCAACGACGGGCCCGAGAGTTAATTGCAAATGAAAATAAATACACAAAAACGTTGAAAATGTTTCCAATAAATCTGATTCGAGACTTTTATCGAGACCTATACTCTCTGAAAGTGGAGTAAAGTTGCTGGTTTTTTGTTCGTCGTCGTCGTCGTTCGTATTGGATATTTATTCTTGTTTTGTACCGCAATTTCGCATTTATGTTTTTTTTTGTTAAAGCGAAATTCTTGTTACATATAATTCTATGTAATTACATAACCGTTTAACGTTTTTTATTGGACGGACACATTCAATTCAATTGAAAATGTTTCAATCGTTTTTTTTCTTCTGTTCAGTTCACTCCACATATTAAGTACGGTCCATTGCGATCATGAAACATTACTTTTTGTATTCGCGTATGTGCGTAATGGTATGCCTTATTTTCGGACGTGTTGTCCGACATATAGGAGAGTGTGTTTGTACACAAAAATATCATAAGTTTGCAATATCGAAATATTTAATTAAAATTTAATTTGAAGATTTAACGGATGTGTTGCGACACGCATCACAATATTGAGGTATTTACTCTGTGCCACAAATAAATAGAAACCACCTCATCAATTGAACCATAGAAATCGAATTAACGCATTGTTTCGGTGTGAAAATGTTGGTCGTATTGTGAACTGAATGGGTGAAGTGTACACACTGTTTAGATCTGAATAGAATATGGTAGACCATGGGGCTCTTTGTTCAATTTGAATGCGTGGCCTATAATAAACGTATATAATTCAGTCGTCCGAATGCGTAGTGCAAGGTCACTACATACCTTGTAGGAATGTAATCATCGTAATAGATAGATTGCCAATTTCACCTACAATTTTACGTATGAATGATAAATTTTACATTGACTTCATACAGTCGAGGAAAAGTGAAAACCGACATATTTTCATCAAGGCTATGTGGAGGTCACTAAGGCTATACACTAAGGAGGTTATGCGATCCGCCGTTCTTTCAGGTATACGGTGTAACGCCTTTCTCATACAAAAAAACTCACCACAGTTAAGTTTGTATGACGTGGTGAAATTTTTGCATGAAAAGTGTGACAGCCGATTACCTGTTTGACACGACCTCCTATGTATGTATGATGGTTCATTTCAAATAAATTTGAAGCAAATCGAGATGGTTCATTTCAAATCGAGATGGTTCATTTCAAATCGAGATGGTTCATTTCAAGTTGAATTCAATTTTTTTTATGTAGCCTTGGAGGTCACCTTGATCGCCATTTTACTGGGTACGCGGGAATACACCATCTTAGATGATTTTACTACGAAAAAATTCACCATATCATCATGAAGACGATAATCATCAAAGTATGTGAATTTTTGTATGAAATTTGCCATACTATCGCCAGCTGTGGGATAGCCTTGGTTTCCATCACCTTGTTCCGTGACTACCAAAGTTTAAACCAAAATATCTTGAAATCCATTGATCGTTTCTTAGTTCATCTTCGTTTCATTCGAGATCGATTCACTAATTAACCAGATATGGTTGGTTCCATGAAGACTGTTCTAAGAAAAGCCCTACCGGTTCTAAGCTATTTCGAGACCCAATTTCGTTCAGCACGAGACAGATCATGGAATTAGCACTATGAACTCTGTTTGTAATTTGTATTTTCAATCCACAGAATCGAACTTATCAAATGAAGAACTAGATTTTTAACTTCTGAGTTTTTTTTGCTACGCGCAATGAACGTTAAAACCAGGTATGATCTGTTCATATAAGCCGGAGGACATAGCGATTTCATATTATGTTTATATGAAATCCCTATGTCCTCCGCTCCATACAAAGTTTGTCATTCGACCATACCTGGTTTATACTTTCATTGACGCGCACGTGCCTCAGTACGGAATCACAAATACAAAAATCTAGGTTTAAGTTTGCTAAACACAAGTGATTGAAAATGACTGTAGGTAAAAATCGCAACCAATCTTTAATCCGAAATCTATAGAAAAAGAGAAGTTTCTACGAAGGATTTCCTCATTGCAAAAGATTTCGTTGTCGAAATAGGCGATTTGGCTAGAGATGAACTTAGTCATTCCAATCACCCCTCCATTTTCGACGTAGAAACCCCCCTCTTAACTGTTAAAAATTTGTCTATTTTCGAACAGTTCATAACAGTCGAGTGGAGAGGCACGAATTGGCAGCAAGTGACAATGGACCGTTCAAAGTGGAAAGAGATAGAGGAGTCCTACATCCAGCAGTGAATAGCAACAGGCTGAAGAAGAAGAAGAAGAGGAGTCGAGAGGGGGTTTTCTCGTTAAAACGTTTTCAACTTTCTAGACCAAACAGAAAAGGACAAAAACGTGTATTGTTTGACTGACGCACTGCTCCTCCACCGGCGTGTTATGAATCATTATATACAGAAAAGGCATGTGTGAAACTAGTGAATTATAAGAAAAATTGAAAATCAAATTCATTTGGCTTTGTTTCAAGCTAGGTTGACTAAACTTGAACTTTTTGCAAGCTTAAAAGCAAAAAATATTTCAGCCAGTTGGACTAAATAAACGAAATTTCATTTTCTTATAATTCGCAAATGTCACTTATCCTTTTCTGCAATTCATTTATGTAAATTGGTACCCGAGGATATGGACATCTTCTAGTTACGGCTCTGTTCGTCATTGAAAATACGTAACACCAATCGAAAATGACAGACACGTTTAGCGTCTGCAAAAGGTCAATTCACTGTGTCACGAACATTATTTAACATAAACAAAAAATTATTTTACATTTTTTCAAGTTGTAGATCAGCAACAGTTTGGTACACACAGAAAATATTAAGTTCTAGTTTAACATGCGGTAATAGAAAGTTAGAAATTGGTTTTAATTTCTTTAATCGTTTCTTTACAGTTGACTCACCTCTAATTAAATTTCCATATTTTTATTATAAAAAAAGAAATGGAGAAAAAAAATCTATTAAAAAATCGAAGAAAAAACAACATTAACGAATGCTAATTTACGGCACACCAGTCAGTGAAATGATAAACCTCTCTTACACATAGAGTCGTTACATTCAGTGCAATCACGTATTGAATTTCTACTTTTGAAAAAAATATTTGAAAGTAGCAACTGTACATCACATTAAAATCAATGAAAGATAAGGAATTAGTGATATTTCCAGAATATATCAGACCTTTTTGAAGAGAAGAAAAACAGATTTTATTGAATATCACGTACAGGCGAGCTATCGACTTAGAAATTTATCTCTTAACTTATTAACGTTGATTTGACTTTGAATCCCATTGCAATGCAATTTTGTATTTTTTATGTATCATGGGAATCTCGATGGGAACATTATTAGCATGGGAATTTGTTCGAACATACAATTTTTTCATGATTTTTTCTTTAAATTCATTTTCAACTCTATGAGCTAATTTGAACATGTACAAGGATGTAACGACTAAGATTAGATGCACAGCCGGTACGTCGGAAGCTTTCTTTGTTCTGCTTGGAGTTCACCAGGGCAGCGTACTCAGTCCAACACTATTCAACATTGTCATCAACTTTCTCACATCGAGTCAATGCAAAATCTGTTGTGGAGCGTGCTATTCGTGGCAAAATTTCACGAAGTATTAGACAAGTAGAAGGGTACATGTTCCTGCCATTCAGTGATCAACCGGGGTGGAAATTGCAACGAAGAAGTAAATAATAGGATCATCGTGGGCTGGCTGAAATGGCGACAGAACTCAGGAGTATTGAGCGACAAGCGTATGCTAGCAAAACTCAAGGGTAAAATTTACAAAACGGTAGTACGACCTGCGCTCCCATATGGTTCAAAATGCTGGACTATGTATGAAAAGTATGTCAGATATCTGACAACAGCTCAGATGAAAATGTGCCGCA
Organism: Phytosciara flavipes; assembly: GCA_026413405.1. Lineage (NCBI taxonomy): Eukaryota > Metazoa > Arthropoda > Insecta > Diptera > Sciaridae > Phytosciara > Phytosciara flavipes. Next base: position 2,866 of record JANTFA010024563.1, on the reverse strand, counting down.
TATCCCTTGGCGTCACAAAGTTGGATCACATCAAGATTCAACACATTTGAGGCACTTTGACAAAGTTAACTATGGCGGGTTCGCTAAAGTCCATTACCACGATCAAAACAATGTTACATGAAGAACTCTTTCAATACAAATCACCGCAGTGCGTAAAAGGGGAAGACCAAAGCATAGCTGGGCTAACCAAATGCGACAACAGAAACAGCGGTATGGGTTGACGCAAGGAGAGAGAGAGAGAGAGAAGAGCTGGCAAATATGAGGTCTGTGGTGCGATCAATGAGAATGCATCCCATAGAGCCCACAGACCATAGAGTAAATTGAATTAAGTGCTAACCCTGAAAGTTAATGTAACTAAAAGAACCAGGACAATTTTGTAAATATTAAAAATTTTAATTCAATCGAATTACACCCAAATCCAACCACGAAAATACTCACACACGACAACAAAAAAAGTGGTGGTACGATGCCATTTCAGACAAACTTGTGCTTCCATTTAGTCTTCATTGCCAGATAAATGAGTATTTAGCGATTTTAACTATTGAATGGGTCGTGGTTTTTATTTAAATATTATTTCATTAAAAAACTAAACTTTGTTTTTTTCAAATATAACTTTTACAAACACGAACATTGAAACTTTATTTGCTCAAAATTGCTGTTACATACTGCACACACGTAGTGCATTGTATACCTTCCACATAATATATCAATACGAATTTCACATAATCACTAAAAGCTTCCATGTTATGCAATTAAACATTTATAGGAAAAGTAAAATGTTCGTGCGGCTATATTGAACTCTCCATTGCATGGAATATATCTGAAAATCGCAAGTAAAACAGAATGTCAGATCGTCAACGAACGGTTGTAACCGCTAAGAGAACCATAATAAAATAGTGATTTGTCTAACAAGATACGAAGGTATTTTCTCGTACTAGAGGTCGATTGTCTATTTGAGGCGAATCCGAGTGCGACAAGACATTGCGTTCGAGGGAATACCGTGACCTTCATTATATGCTGTGGAACTTTCTGCAATCTGGCCATAGCCATACCTTTCCAATGCAAAACATCAACTAATTTTCTACCAAATATTCTCATGAAAACAAAAATTTGGCAAAATTGAAGTTTAGTGAACAAGCTCGCATCGGAGCGAGAGTGGATGGGACCGATAAAGGGAGGTTCACTGATGACGAAATAACAATAACTGGGGTGCGGAAGTCCTCTCTGGGACGCCAGTGCCTTTCGAAATTTTGACACTTTTTCAAATTTCCGTCCTTCTTTTGATGGATTTTTTTATTACAAAACAACCAAAGTTGGGAGCTTTTTTCGGATCATTCAGTTTTCTAAAAGAATTTCCTAGATCTTTGTCGATAGAAGGATATAAAGAAGGTGGAGCGCAATAAAAGATTTTGAGAAGCCACGATACCAACATGAATGCAGTTCCAATAATGTCAACAGGAAATTATTATCGTTCGGAGACATACAAAACTTTGAGGATCGAGTTCCTCGCCAATTAACGTAAGTTACAGTTTTCGCTTATTTCATTAAGCTTTTATGTAGCCGTTGTAATTTGGTACAAGTAAATGAAGTTATTTTGCTACGTACAGTGAAGTAGTTATTCCGTTGTTGCATGTGATTTGGGGACCATCCCATAAGAATTCCACAGGAAGAACTACCATTTTGTAAAAAATGAAAGTCTGTGAGAAGCCCTAGCGTCCGTCCCGGTGAGAAACTTCCGTGCCTCATGTCTTGTTGTATTGTCATCCGATGACCTCTACCTATTTATTCCATCGAAAAAGGCGCGAAAATTCGAAAAGGTGTCAAAACTTTGCCGAGTCCCAATTTTCATTGTTTTGTCATTAGAAGACATGCTTCTATCGATCCCATGCACTCTCAATCCGAGCTTTGCCCTCTGAGCTGCATTCTGGCGGAAAAACTTTCCTTGAATGCTAACAAATGTATCGAAGGTGAGAAAATCTTCACATGGAACGGTGATGATTACGGCCCGTAATTGCAAAAGCGCAGTCTTCTTCTTTTTATAATAACGAAATGGCGTCTATAAAAATCCATATTTTATCCTATCTGGCTATTTCATTAGAGAATTGCAATTATACGCACTCGTAGCAAAGAAAACAAAATTTCAATCGACAATTCCCTTAATATGTGCAAAGTTTTGTGAAATTACTTTTGCGTGATAGTTTTCAATTTTCCTCTACCAAAAACTTGAAGAAAAAAAACAAAAGCTAGTATGTGTGGCTGCCGACATAGAATCACCATTTTTAATCGGTATTTGACTTGGTGCACTGACATTCAGTTGCTGCAGGTCGAGCGTACATAATTATACGTAAATGCACTCACCAAAACGTTGAGCAGGTAAACGAACCGACAACTTTTAATTACAAACGGAAACGAAACTATTCGTAACTTGTTTGACTTAAGCTTCGAAGAAAAGGTTGGGCGCGTTCAATGGGGGGTTAGTATAAACGCTGTTCGTTATGTTGATTTTTTCTGTGGAAGCTTGGGTGCTGATAACAACCGGTAATTACAAGACATTATACAATGCCCTTTTAGGTAAATTAATTTCTTTTTATGTAGCGGTATGCTGTGTGAACGACACGATAACATCGTGTTATCATATCAAGTTATCATAATCACCCCAGTCATGTTTATTAATAATAAAGGGTGCGGACAATAAAAGCTTTTTCTTTCCTGTGGATTCCGTTAATTTTCTGCGCAATTTGTTTCCCATTTTTCAACAGACAACGTGTGTTCGTGTAAAGCTTGCATTATGTTGTTAGTGTGTAGCGTAGAATTAATTAAAGTAGAAGGTTCTTTCAGACGTAACCAATTTTTTTGTTGTTGGTGT
>JANTFA010024452.1:0-26896 GCA_026413405.1 Phytosciara flavipes | reverse complement strand
GTAATATGTGAATGCCCAAAGTTCTCTCATCTGAGACGCAGGATCCTTGGCGGATATGTGGTTCAACTCTCAGAAGTAACCGAACTAGGACCGGTCCTGCTTCTTAAGAAATGTAGTGGTTCCATCGAAATACGAAGTGTTTCCATCGGTTCGGTTCATAAAGTAGTGTGCTAGACAGGTTCCTGGTAGGAACACGGAGGTTCGCGTGCTTTAAGTGATGAGATATGAACTGATGCCAAACAAGTCTCGTAGAATTCACGTAGCATTCAATATAATTAAACAATTTACGTTGCAACAAATGAAGTAGTAGATCTCGTATCAGAAGTATCAGATTTAACGAAAGTATCCTGATACGTCTGCCGTTTCTGAATTTTACCCATAATTATTGTGAAATCACATTCCATGAATGATGACAACCAAAATAACAATAATTCCAAACTAATCCAGAATGCATGCACGTCACATCCGAAGAAGGTGGCTACACATACAAAAAGAGTCCGAAGCCTGTGCTGCCACAAATACGAAAGGAATTCGAATTGGTCGAATCGGGTACGCCTGAAATGACAGTCTGTGGATTGTACGTGGTCACCGATCCAGACAAAATCGTCGAAATAACAATACGATACATGAATGTCAACTGTGAATCGGGCGGTTTGATGGCCGTAAGTAGCACAACCCTACTTTTGTTTTACATTTTGTTCAATGGTGAGAAATCATTTTGTTCCGTTTCATCGGCAGTTTGTTGATGGTTGGGAACTGAATGGACAGTATTTTCCGGGTGTCGAAGATCACGAATTGAATTTGGATAAAAGAATTATTGAATTTTGTAATGACAATAAACACTGGCCGCTGAAACAATTTCACCGAGTCTATCGATCCAGTCAAAATGCCGCCCTGTTGCAATATCGAATACCAGTCCGTGGACAATTTTTGGCGACCGTTAGGTTCATTGATAATCCGAATCGTAAGTCGTTTTTTCTTTTGCTTTATTTGAATTTTGTACATCTGTTGCATAGTTTAATGGTGGGGTCCCAAGCTTTGGTAATTCAGAAAATCAATTTAAAAAAAGGCCCTGACATAATCGGCCATACAGCTTATGGAAATATTCACATTGCAGTCGGTGGTTGTACGTATTTTTTATGGCTCATTTCGACTAACAGAAATACGATTGCCATTTTTGACTCTAATATTGCCATATACCTGAAGCTTATCCCACTCACTTCAGAGTTGTTCTCCTTTTGATCTTTGAAAAATGCAAAGGTAAAAGGTGCAAAGCCGAAAAGTCAACAGCATTCCATTAGATGAATCCTATCACAAAACCGATTCACTAAAAAAGACAATAAAATATACCAAACCCAAACTCGTCAGTCAAACGGCTGACGGTTGCTAGTTGACAATCCGAAGGGTGAACAACGCCACAGAATCCTATATCAAAGTCATATATCTTTGGCTTCAGCATCACACAAGAGATCAAAAAACTCTGTCATGTTATATTGTCAAGCTGTATGTAGCATATGCATCCCCTCCGTCATGTATGCCTATCAACAAAAACATTTGAATCCACTTTTGAAATAGAAATGGTTTATTGACTCTTAGCTTGCAATATAATGGCCGGCGAAGTATCACCAATTTACAACCTCATAAATGTGGGCAAAAGAAATAATTGCACCTTAACGGCTTTGTATCCAGCAGTGGTTTCCATAAAAAATGTTAATATTGGCGGGACGGAACAACATCTAAGTTACGATGTAAGTGGTTCATTTTCGTACTATTTATAGTTAACAACACCGTCTAGCAATGCTCAAAATATTAAATGGTTTCTGCTAAAATAACATTACACCTAACACACTTACTACACTGAATGACACATTTCCGCCAATAAATCGTTTATTGATTTGATAAAAATGAGCGTTTGTGCTATATGCGTTTGGGTGTTTGTTTTATTGGCAATGTACAAGACTTCCTTTTCGTTTCTGTTCCATAATAATCTACGACGTTTCAAGTGCGAACAAAGCAAACAGGATCAAATTGTTGTGGGTGGTTCGAATGGTTTGGATTCAAGTAACATGGAGAAATCCACTTCGGTGTGTGGTCATTCGGAAATAGCAGGTGAATTCCGATTCCCTTCCCCGCGAGCTCGTCGTCGGTCATTTAATAAAAAAAATAAATTTTATTTATAGGACCGGAACAAGGTATTTTTTGTGGCGTTACATCGGTCCGGCTATCCTCCAGTGGAAACTATGTCAACACAGCAGTTGTTTCGATTCGGCCAGCCGATGAAGGTGACATTGCTATCGCTACGTTGGTGTGTTAAATCACACGAGGGAAATAACATTTTAAATGGAAAACACAAAGAACAGAAAACCAAATCTATATTTACAGAGTAAATTGATGTGTATAAATGAACTCCCCCCCCCTCCAACAGAAAAACGAGAAAAAAAATTCAGCAAATACACGCCTCGTACTAAGACGTTAACAATAGTGAAGATAGATAAACAGATCATTTTTGAAACGCATCACTAGAATCACCAAACGATAACACGCAAAACAAGATACACACAAATGTCACTGTGGTTTTATTTAGTGCTAGTTCTTGCATCGGAGATGTTTTGGTCTACATCATCGGTAACCGGTTAAATTTGTAAAATTATTATTGATTTCGGTGATGATACGCGAAAAGACATACAGTAGAGTCACTTCCTACCACATTTCCTATTAACCAAACTAAAATAGAGAACAAAAAAAAATCGGGTCCATAACCCGTCGAAATCAAAAAAAAAATTCTTTAACTCAGTGACGCAATGAGAAATTTCCGTTGCCTTTTTCTTAAAGAAACGCATTTACCACTTGGCTGCGTAAATAATTATTAACTTTGTTGCTGTGCATTAGATAGTGATTCTACTGTAGGTATGAAGGTAAGGTGGTTCTATTAAAAGAAATTTTTCTGATTTTTGCCACTTTAATTTGAAATTTGAAACTTCAGCAGAGGCATTTTGACCTTTATTACCTCCGCTATTACCTTTCAGTAACGGTGTAAACAGCTGTCATCGACAACGATGACCAAAATAAGCAGTTGTCTTCACGTAGCATTCATTATATATAGAAAAAGTTACGTTACAACAAATGAAGTAGTAGATCTCGTTTGAAACACAGAACGAAGCAATTCAAACGGGTGAAGTATCAGAATTATCGAAAATATCGTCGTATCTGCCGCTTCTGGAAGGTTTAGCCGTGGGCAGTCTCACAATTTGTCAAAGTCATTCACGTAGATGTAACTTTATGTTTTGAAGGAGATTCTTACGGACACTCATCGTTGCTATTCATAACTTCATTCTAATCTACCATCAGGATGTGAACGTTGCTAAAAAGCATTAAGAATCGTCGTAGTTTTAGGGCTGTTGAGATAAAGTGTATGCTTCACCATATCTTGGCACTAAGTAATTTGATTGGACAACATAATTTGAGCTATTGACATTTTCGTTTGCATTTACTTTCTTAATTGAACCACCCCAGTTAGGTATTACGAATAAAATGGGATAAATAAGAAAAACACAAAAAGAAAATATCAAAAGATTGTCGTTATATATTTCTAGGCTTACGAATGACAGAGGGCTAATTTATAAAGCCAAAATTTAAATCAAAAATTGTTTCTTCGCAGAAGGAAGTCTCTGTACGAACAACAGAGAAGAACGAAAAAAAGGATAATTGGCAAAATTCTAATTTTATCTACAAGTTATCGGTAGTTGATATCGTTGAGAAAATTATTTTGTAATTTAGAGAAAAACAAAGAGAAAAAAACGTTATGTCACATTACTTAAATGTCATAGTCATATGTTGTGTATTAAATGGTAACTTCTATTTTTGTCTTTTCTTATTGATTAGTCTTCGCATAGCTAACTGTAGCTCTACAGAATCGAAGAAGGAAAACATAAGGATAAGGTAAGGAATGAAGAAAGAGTATAAATCTTGCCTCTTTGAATTGTCCCCGTGTAAAGTTTGTCAAAATCGGATAGCGGGCTTGGAAGTTTTAGAGCCCAAAAGTGAGCCTAATTAGAGCTACTCGGCCGTACAGTGAAGATAGAGTTTTTGGTCGATATCTCGAGTGAACTTCGTCCGGTTTTCATGAATTTTTTTGGTTTCAAAATTTTGTTATGGAAATTTTGAAGTGGTAGAACTATTTTCAGTGACCTTACAAAATGGCCGCCAGCTGCCATCTCGAGATTTAGTGTTTTTTGCCTATATTTCGAGTCACTTGATTTCGGTGAATTTTTTCCAGAAGTCGGGACTGTTAGCAATTTCAGCAAGGGGTGACTTTAAATGGAATGACCAAAAATGCAGGGCTGCAGATTAGTTTTGAATTGTATGGAGGGATTCTTTTGAAGAACAGCGTACTCAAATCGAACGCATTTTCCAGTGGACCTTCCTCGAAACGTATTCGACTCTATAGGCCAAAAATAATTTTACCTAATTCCTTGACGCCTGCGAGACTAATTGAAGGTGGTCAAAAACCGAAAACATTGCTGCTAGTACTTTTGGGGCAAATAGGGTCTGCGGTTTTGGAAGCATCTACTATTTACATATGAAAAGTTGAAGTGTTTTAGTAATGTCATCGTAGATGCCTCCAAATGTCTTCATACGAACGTGCATGTTTTCGGTTTTTGATCATCTTTCATTGGCCACACACGCGTTGATGAATTCTGTAGAAATTACCGACTTTTATGGACAACGAGTCACACTGCACTACTCGTACGGGTTCTCCTTAAGTCTTCTAGCTAATGTGGCATCTCTAGCCAACCACAAAAGCGTAGAGCCTCACTCAAAGATTCGAATTCGATGTGTTACAAGCGTAAGAGTAATAAGTGAAGTCCGCATCGTAATTTAGCCTTGATTTGGCCTGAAACTTTGAGTTAAGGGATGAAACGTAGACGTAATTTCAACTAAATCTCAAATCAGCAAGAGAAATGATATTACAGAGAAAATATTCATCTCACTAACTCAAATCGTTATGATTTATAAAATAGAAGCCAAAAATCAGCAAGAAAACAAGGTGATTCCCCGGCGTCGATATGTGAAGCTATAGTATAACGTTCAGCATCACATTTCTTAGCAATGGTATACCGAAAGATTTTATTTAAAAAAAAATCCATTTTCTGCGTCGCAGGTTTCTTTTGTGTCAAGACTCGTATGTACCTATTTATAGACAACTGGATTTTTTTTTAAATTGACCTCAACCATCAGTCCGAAAGTGTGTTGTGATCGACGATGGTCATTAATTTTGATTGCGTTAGTTTCTTATAAGTATATTCGTTTGCATCGAAACTAGATCTTGATAGGTTTTGTGACTTCATCGATCTTCATCCATAATTCAAAATTTCATTAATTCGCCTACAAATATACCCATCGATAAAAAGCTTGCAAAGCTCAAAAAATAAAACTGGTGATATCGTTCTTCTGATGCAACTTGTTTGTCAGTCAGATTTTACATTTTGTGTCAGTAGTTTGTTTCGATGAAAGTAAGCCGATAAAAACCAAATTAACTGCTTGTCCAACCAGTCATACCATTCGCTGAATAATCTTGGGCAAGGTAAGTAGTAGTTGTACAGACTCTTAATCACTTGAACCTTAGAATTTCTGTCTCATTTGTAAGAGAATCAAACTGTTTAAATAACACACCAGCGATAACATACACAATGTATATGTCATGCATGTGTGAATGATAACGTCCCCGAAGACACATCGCATAGCATTCGGTATTTTTGTTAATTTTTTGTTGTAAAGCGTACGAAAGTTCATCTTCTGGTTGTTGTTTATTTACAAAATCTAACGATTCATTGAGACTTAAATGATTTTTTTTTTGAGAAAGCACAAGTCCGGTGTTATTTCAGACACTTAAGTTCACTTAAAGGTATTCATAAAAGTGAAATTTTATGATCCGGTTTGATGATTTTCTAGATGTCCCCTCTTCCTCCTCCCTTCGTCCACATATTTCCTGTGCCCACAGCATGGGTTGCTTCGTTTCCTCTCAAACTCCCCTCTCCCATATGTGGTCGTCATTATTGGACGAGCACTTACAAAAAAAAACCAACAGTCATAGTCATGCCATAGTTTTCTGGTATTAGGTCACGGGAAACCTAACAAAATAATATCCGAACAGCGCCTCTATATTTCTGCATGCGGTTTTTTGTGAAACAACCTACTTCATGAGAAGACCACATGCAGAAACGCAGATGCGCAGCTAGAAGACCATCACTCGAAAAACATGATTTTTGTCTTCGTTAAATATTAAATTGGACATTACCAAGCCCGCATCTTAAGCCGAGTCGAGTTGCTATAGAAACCGTTTCTACATCGATTCCAAAGAAACATATTGACTTACCGACATTTAATTGACTTAGAGAGTTTCGATCAGAATGCTAATTTATGTGCGATGTATTCAAATTCAGGTTTTGTCATTGTCTATACTAATGTGTAGTTTAAATAAAAAATCCGCAAATCAAACCTTGCTGGATTAGAAACGAATTCACCAAATTGAGCGAAGGAATGAAATATTGAACAATTTTTTGCAAAAACATGCAGGTCCGAACTGACCATATGGACCCATTGAGTGGCCCGATTGCGCTCTTGCCCTTTTTTTTACTGAAAACTGCTATATTGACTCCGCTTCTTTGAGGCTATTCACAAATTACGCACGCTCTATAGGGGGGAGGGGGGAGTCTGACAAAAGCGTACGCTTCATACATTTTTGAAATTTTCTCCATACATTTTGGCGTACGATGGGGTGAGGGGGGTCTGAAATTCGTAATTTTAGGCGTACGTAATTTGTACGGTACCAGTACCCGGAACCGGATAAGCTGCTAAGCATTATATTCCATACATTATCTTCCCTGCATACAGACAAAAGCAAACTCACATACACACGTTCGCTTCGCTCACTCGTTTGTAAAACTTACAGCTCTACCTCCACACACATAGAAATAATTGAAAATGTCCAAGTTTTCCGAAAACCTATAAGTTAAAATCGCAATCTCTGTATCATCTTCATGTGTCGTTAGCAAGGGACAGATACACCTAATGGCGTTCACATTGTCAGCTGATAAAGTCGTGCGTTTCTTGTATAAATCACAACTAAGTAACAATACAGTGTGTCCATCCTTCACGTAAAACACTCACCTTCATGTAAAATCTGTTGATGAGATTGTTGAGAAAGTTGATAACATTTTCGACTGATAAGCATTCACTTTGGACCTCAATATCAAGTATAAATAAAAGACTTGAAGCGATAAGATATCCGCGAGCTGTTTTTTTTTGTAGAAGTCATGTTTCAGTAAGCGTTTTTGCATTGCATCAGTAATCTTTGAACTAGTCATATTGTTACCGCAGCCACGAGAATGAGTGCCGATCCGATAGTCAACAAGGATTTGAAAGAGGAACGTGAAAAGGTCACGTTTAAGGTCGAAGAATTTGCAAAATGGTACCATGGAGGGGAGAAGCAACTCAGCGAAAAACGATTTCTTGGTAATTCGATTGAGTTTTTTGTTGCTCTATCGAAAATTTACGGGCAATTTTATATTTGCAGAGAATTATTTCCTATCCGATCCGGATTTGCAGAGTAGCGTTGATACCAGCTATTTGAGCCATAAGGAAAAGTACGAAGAAGCCATTCGGAGGGTGGTGGTGATTTTGAAAAGAATCGAAAAGTTCAAGTCCGAAGGTCACAATGTCGACAACATTTATAAGTAAAATTGCACCAGCACACACACATATTGTTGAGTACTTGAAAACAATATTTTTTTTTGTTTAGTAAAACATTTGGATCACAGCTACTTTCGAATGTCTTTAAGGAAGGCACCCCATTACGTAAATATTCGATATAATTCGAATTATTTTCAGAAACATGATTATCGCATTTCTACTACAGTTACTCACATCGGCATGTTCGGACAGTCTCTGGCGTCACTCGGAACACCTGAGCAGCATACAGGTTGGTTTCAATTCACAACTGTTTTCAAAATGTAGGAAGACTCATTACAATGAAGCCAAACATTTAGTCACAAAATTTCACTACACTGTCAAAAAAAGATGCTGAAAACTCGGCTCTTTTTAGGTATAATTCTGTCTTCGGGTCATGTTTTTTGTGCCCTGGGCATGGCCCAGAAATGCTCATATGATAATCCGCCTCTGTTTGACAGTGAAAGTGTTTTTCCCATTAAATTATAGCCTCCGCTGAAGATCATTGATTGATGGAAGTTTTCTTGTAATTTCTTTGTTCTTTCTATTTTAGAATGGCTTGATAGGGCACTGAACTGCAGGATATGGGGTTCGTATGTTCAGACCGAGGTAATCGATCACGATGTCGTTACCCAGAAATTGTTTTTGATTAAATTTTTATTTCCCTTCAGCTCGGTCATGGAACCTTTGTCCGAGGTTTGGAAACGACAGCGACATATGACGAGAAAACAAAAGAATTCGTTATCAACTCACCAACGACGAGTTCCTACAAGGTAGCATACAGACAGTTCCCTAATTTCTTGTATTGTATTTTGATTCAGAATTTGTTTGCAATCTTCTAGTGGTGGCCGGGCGGCTTAGGTCACACCGTCAATCATGTGGTTGTATTTGCACAACTGTATTCACTCGGAAAACATCACGGTGTCCAGCCGTTTATCGTGCAAATTAGAGATTTTGAAACGCACAAGCCGATGACGGGCATAATAGTTGGCGAAATTGGCAACAAAGTCGGATTCAATTCGGTTAACAACGGATTCTTGGCTTTCCAGAATGTTCGAATTCCGCTCAAGAACATGCTAATGAGAAATTCGAGAGTATTGGAGAACGGAGAGTTTGTAAAAAATCCACAAAGTGCGATCTTAAACTATGGCGTCATGACACTGGTTCGCGTTGACATTGTGAAAGGCATGGGAGAACAATTGTCCAAGGCCGTTACAACCGCAATGAGATATTCCACCGTGCGTCGTCAAAGTCCCATTGATCCAAACTTACCTGAACCGAAAATCATCGAGCATGTGACGCAACAAATGAAATTATTCCCGGCCATAGCCAAGGTCGTTGCCATTCGATGTGCTGCGGATAGCCTGGTTCGATTGTTTTCCGAAGTAACTGCGGAAGTCGAAAGCGGCAATTTGGCTCGATTGCCGGAACTACATTCGCTTTCTTGTTGCTTAAAAGTTCTGACAACGGATGAGGTGGCACAGTCAGTTCAAATTTGTCGCCTCGCTTGTGGAGGCCATGGTTTCTTGAATTCATCAGGTTTCAATGATATTTACGGACACGTGGTAGCTGCTCAACACTATGAAGGTGAAAATACGGTCATGTTGTTGCAAACGGCAAGATACTTGACCAAATCATGGTCACTGGCTCTACAGGGACAAAATTTGGTGCCATCCGTGGAATACTTGTCGAATTATGTAAACAAGAGTGTGCACTCAGAGAAATGGGATGGATCACCTGGTGGAATCGTTAGGGCATTTCAGGCAGCTACAGCTGGTCAACTGGCTTTGGCGTACAAGCATTTGGAGGAAAGGAAGAAAGTTTCGTCTGCGGAAGTAGCCACAAGTCAGACGGCCATAGAATTGGCGAAAGTTGCTCAATTACATTGCCAAGTTTTCTTATTGCAATCGTTCGTTTTGTCGGTGAGAAAGATGACGAGATTTGTATCGAAACCGTTAGCGGCACTTTTCCAAGATATTTTGGCAGTCTACGCCTATGACCTTGCATTACGATATTTAGGAAGTTTGTTGCAGGTGAGTGGTTCGAGAGATGACAATTTGTGAATTTACTTTATGATCACAAGCATATTCCGAACAGTTTGTCAACATTTCCTCGACTGAAATGGAGAAATTGCAACAGGACTTTGAGCTCTCATTGAAAAAGCTTCGAAAAAATGCGATCGGTATCGTTGATGGCTTTGACATTCCCGATTCTGTTCTGGGATCGACACTTGGCGCTTACGATGGAAACGTCTACGAACGAATGCTCAATGCAGCCAAAAAGTCGCCATTGAATCAGGAAGACGTGAATGAGTCGTTCCATTTGTATTTGAAGCCATTTATCAAATCGAATTTGTAAAAAGCGGATGGCCAGGTCTATGTTTATGCTTTTTTAATTTTGTAAATAATCCGAATTCCTTTCGATGTGGTAATGTGGTGAGCAGATATGTTTCAGAAGAATAAATGTTGGTGCTAGTACATTCGGCAGATGGTTTTTCTCTCGACAAAATATACCATTGCGTACTGCGTCTAAATATAAATGAGAAACCTAACCAGACCTCGAAAATATCTCTGGATCGATTCGACTGATTTTGCTCATCTTCGAACTTAAACTAGCATTTGTTCTCGACCTTAAACTAGCTCAAACAAGCCCTCGACCTGACCTAATATGCACGTCAACTTGATTCGTCATAAAATAGAATGACCTGACTTGACTCGACAGGTTGTCGGGTTACCTTTCCAGATATTTTTGTCTTTTTACACTGGGAAAATATTTAAATTTAACTCAAGCCTAGCTCTGGTTATAGGTTGCATTTTTTTTTTTATTTCAGGTCAGTTAAGTTCTATAAATGACCTGAACCTCCTAGGGGTCCTACATAAATGACGTCACGCTTCTTCAGTGCTGTCATTAGATTGAAATCCTTAATAACTTGAAAATAATGCACTCTTTTGAGGCAGTGTGTCTTACTCCCCAAATACACACTCTACATTTAAATGGGGGTACGACACACTAATGACTCAAAAAAGGGCAATCTTTTTAACTTATTAGTGATTTCAATCTGATGACAGCACTAAAAAGCGTGACGTCATTGCTGTACGACCCCCCAGGTTCAGGAAGAAACCTGACCTGTCCCGAGTTTCAAACGGAACTAGATCTTTCAGCAACTATCGTCCCTGACCAAAATCTAAATTGTGCAACGGAAGTCAAACGCAACATATCTAAGAATTTATTTTCACAACAAAATCCCTCCTCACGGCTCAACTGAATATTTATATTCGGTTGAACTTTGATTCAACTTATAAAGAATTTTGTTAGTCTAACTTACGGCGCTTTTTCAATTGTTGTTTGTTGATATCATTTTGATCGTAACAAACTGGAGCAGCAAAACCTTGGGGTTTTTCGTAAGTAGTGAGTTGACTCAGTTAAACAAATTGACGAAGTTTTATTGCAGGAGAATGTCGTGAAAACCGACAAATTTTCTGTTTTGTGGTTTCCTTCTCTTTTTTTCTATGATTTTTGCATGTATTTTCATATGCAGAAATCGAGAACTCAAGTGAAACATAGAAACAGAAAATGTGTTTGTTTCCAAAATTCCGCCCATGTACTGTCATTAAACTAGAGAAGTCATTTAGGGATGTCGCAATAATTTTCAAAATATTCATCGATTCAACAAGACGATGTGTATGATGTTTTCTTAAATGTAGTATAATGAGCCGATCATTAAATGATGAGACTTGCCAACACTATTGACCATGACTTTTAATTCGATCAATAATTCGATATCATAGGTTCAGATAAGATTACAGTCGTTGTTGAAGCGATGAACGCCTATCACATGCACGAGTCTACTGATGACCTGTGTGCGCATAAAATTGAAAATTATGACAAAAATGGACTATCAATTTGATAGTATCAAAACGTTTCATTGAAATCCGTGGACCTACATGGCGCAATGTGTTATTCGGCCGAAGATAGCTATTTTATCAACTACCCATTGACAAAATGAGAAAACCGTTATATGCGATTCGGTGATAATAGTATTTTACATGCTACTACAACTTTTCATCTTCTTATCCCAATGTTTCATTGAACAAAGGCTCAGTTGCTCAATTTGGCCTTTTGTTCGACTTGTGAACTTTGTAATTAGTTTCATTCTATTGAATGGACTGAGTACTGTCACCGCACTAAATGAGCATGGTTTGTCAAGTATTTTATTTGTCTGAAAATTCGAAATGCGAAGAAAGTCAAGCCATCCGAAAGAACGTTCTGGCTATCAGATCTTTTAGGCTGGCAGATGGTTGCAAAATTGTAGGAGTCAAACCAAACCAGCTGACAAATTATCTCGGATGCTCTTTCGAGTCGACGACGACACGTGAATTCGAAAATTTAACACAAACTTCAAGCTCTGTTCTGGATCAAAAACTGAACACAAACCTCAAAAAGCGCTCGACGTCACCACTCCTCAAGCCGAACCAAACGTTGAACGTCACAGAAGGACTCGATGTGATGTTAAAGTTGAAATTAAAGAAATTATCGGCCTGCCTATGCGAACAAATGACAATTTATTTTTAGAATTCCAAAAGCTTTCTGGTCTGAGTCTCTTCAGAACTACATGGGCGATATGTTCCTGTAGCACTTCGCACTAGCAAACTAACTCGCAACGGTAAACATCCAGCGTATTCAAGCGTTAAACGTTTGGTGGGTGTTCCATTAAGCTCATTGAGAACCGTTCTTCGCAACGAGGCGTTCGATAAGTGGTGTTAGCTGAAGTAGAAGGGTTCAGGAGTTATTCATTTCAAACATCATACGCAAAGCAAAGATTTCGTGAACAACAAAAATTCACAGTTAGTCATCGAAATGGGTGTCAGCATTTACGCTTAGTACGAATTATGCCAACCAACATGGTGTAACCAGGAGTTGGAAGCGTTTCCAAACTTTATCGTAAATTCGGCAAAGAGAAGTCGCACTACAAACAACCTGCTGATAAAATCTAGACATCAAAGTATCAAACACAGCATAACCAACTGCTTAACAGAAAAGGATGTTCCTGTTTCGAAGAGACATGACTACGTAGTGCGGTGCAGATCAGGTCACGTGGTATCCGGTCAAAAGATTTTTCTAGATAAATCATCGACCCAACAATCCGTTTTGAATCAAATAACATCATCCAAAATAAATGCACCCGTCCCGTGACCGGAAGAACGATATCTACGGCAAATGACGCACAACATTTAGCGTTGAGGTTTCTGGTAGTTCGTACGGTTCACATGAAATTTATTTGATTTGTTTAGAGTCAGTAAAAACATGAGGAGGAGGACCCGTACGATAATTGTCCGACTTTTACGTCGTTGTCCATAAAAGGCATACATCTCGAAACTACTCTGCAACACTTCATCTTTCAATCATTCCATTTGAACTCATCCTTTGTTAAAATTGCTGATTGCAATTCCGAAAGTTAAATATGGAAATCAAGTGAAATATACTCGAAACAGTAAATTTACATTAAGAGGTGGCACTGTTTTGTTTTTTTAAATAGATTCTACCCTTTTTTAGGAACAAAATTGCTAACAGTTAAAATGACATTTTTGCCACCGATGTATAGAGACTAGAAGGCTACTTCGGAAGTCGCAAAATTTAAAACAAAGTTGATTCCATTTTAATTAGGTGAATATGTGCATGGTCTGTTCATTTCGACATCCTTCTGCAGTCGATAGGATTATGTGTCAAAATATTTCGTTCATTATGGTTACGTTACAGTTAACCTGTGATACCAAGTCAAAGAGTACTGCAGATGCCATATTTGGGCGTCACAAGTTGTGACTCACAACGGATCAGAAAATGAACTTTGCATTACATAGAGAGCTGGCGAAGAGAAGGCGGACATTAATTTTGAATTTGTAAAACGAGAATGTTATAACGCATTCAGCATGAGCAACGCCAAATTGCTGTATGGAACATGAGGAAGATCACATTTGGAATACGCGAACATTATCTGGTCACCGTAGCCAAAAAACCCACAAAAATCAAATGAAGAGCACTCAAAAACCGGCTGTCATCTTCCTGCACAAAGACAACATAAACAGACAAGAAAACGACTACGTCCTACTTACACGACCATATCGAGAACGGTGTTATGAATCAGGAATGGTGTCATTGAATGGAAGGAGGGCTATTTCTGAATGCACCAGCTAAATTCAGGACAGGTTAATTCTCCATATATTTATGTAATGAACTGAACATTAATACGGGAGAACGATCATCAAGAAATCCTGAATTTTTCATATTCACGAACCGAATATGGGTTGGGAATTCAACAATGCGTGCCGAGTATTCGTACTGCACTAGTCGTCGATCCTGCATTACTATTTTCCAGATTCAAACAGAATGTAGTGAAACTGCCAGACCAAGTGTTGGCGTAACTTATGGAACTGTGGTATGAAACCCTGATGGAAAGCGAAAAGCTAGCGACTGGCTGAGTAGACTAACGATGAACTGGTGATGATATTTTCGAAAATATGAGCGAACCGAATTGTAACATTATACCGATTTATGTTGAATTATGTTGAATTTCCTGGAATGGTGCAGTAAATACCTTTCATTTGTATCATCTATCAACTTTGCACGAGCAATACCGCCACTCCGGTAATATATGAGAAAAAAAAACCTCAACTAAATCTGGAAAATAACACTAATTCGACCATTTCTCTGGATCGGTTCGACCAATTCTGCTCATCTTCGAACCTAAACTGGCATTTCTAAATACATCAAGATTGATTTCGTTTTACTCAAGTTATCGTGGTGATAGACCGACAGATCGACGGATTTTTTTTCGCTGATTTGGAATCTAGTGTGGACCATAGAAGGTTTGTCCTTACTCAGGGATTCGAATTATGCGGGTTACAAACGCAAGAGTGAAAGCATAGGAACCACGTACTTCGTACGGGTCCAAAAGTCGTGCGTCATTTGTGTTCGGTCGTTAACGTATCTCGTTTTTTTTGGAATATCTAAAAAAATGAGGTTTGACTGACTGTTTTTTATTTAAACAAAGCGACAGAATGACTGCTAACAATGGCGCAGCCAATAATTAATCGATCTTTTCCACTGATAATAATCTACGCAACTAGCTGTGCATGTGCAATTTGCCTGAGAAACAAAAAACTTTAGAAAATCATGTCGCCTAATTATGGGAAGGTTTTCTTCAACTGAACTGATGCATTAAAATTGTCTAGAGCGCCGAGCGCGAACAATTCGAACTTTCGAAGTGATTAATTAACTTGATGCTGTAATTGCACGGCATAAACTAATAAATTAACTTTAAATATTAATTGTTATTATGTTAATCTTCCTTGTAAATGGTTATTGCTGGGTGATTAAGTACATTGACAAGTTAATTCTCCTAGCCATCGGTGAAAATAAATTTCAATTTTAATGTTCATTCCACGCATTGAATTGTCGTGTATATTTATCATCTTTTTTCTGTTCATTACATTTTCTTTCCCGAACACAGAAATGGTTGTTGCTCGTCCATAAATTTCTTCTTGGATCTTTTTCTAAAGCAAACCCATAAATAATAAATGGATATTTTTGACAAAGTGTTGTGTACTGAGACAATGCCGAACAACATGTAGGAAATAACCGTGAAAAGGTCAGAAAAGACAATAAATTTTTTTCTTCTTATTATGAATTATCCAATCTTTATGGCGAATCTTGAAAAACAGTAGAATAGACTTTTAATCGCCACCATATGAGGAAGTGAAAACGGAAATTGTTCTGATCATTAATTGAAAACTAATTTTTACTCAAACGACTCTCTTTACAAAATTACCAAACAAGACAACAGCAGAATATGGTTTAATTTATTGTATGCCAATTGGTGTCCATCAAGGTTTTTCGTGTGGCTGTGGCGATTCTCAAATTATCAAATCGATAAGCAAAAAAAAAAATAAAAATAAATAAAATTTACCGTAAAAACCAGATTGAAACGAGATTTTTTGCATAAATTATTTGTTGCTGAACCTAATCCTAACATTTATGTGGGGTTTGCGTTGTCAAAGAAATATACATTTTTCGGACTGAACTTCATCCGTCTGACGTCCGTTGCGCGTGTCTTGGGCTTATTCGCTTTTGGTCAATATTCAAAACTTCCGATTTATCGGTGGAATCAATGCGACTTTTCGATCATAGATCAAGAACGAAAATGACATCGCGATAAGTGAATGTCAGTAATAAATGTTTATTGATTAGATGGACTGGTTTTGTTGAATAAGTTTTGATAATTTGAAATCGGTTTACTGGTTTTTCTTTATGAGTTTTTGCATCTCTATAAACGAACCGAAAACTCAGGTAAATTTCTGAAACTGAACAAGATTCGGTTTTCAAAATGCCACCCCTTGAATAAAAATGTCGTTAGAACCGCCCAACAAATTTTACAAGTTCAATCCACTTTGCGTTCTCTAGACTTTGAAAAGTACTTAGCAAACGACACATTGGGGTTGAAATTGACAAAATCTAGTACTTCAAAGACAACTTGTGCGCATCGGTTTTGTGGATTTGTGAAAGTAGCTAATCAAATAAACACCGAAATTGATTGACCAATAGGAATACTGAACTTAACTTGAAGCGAATTCATTTGAATTTATAGAAAATGAGTCATATTCCTTCTGCAAATACCACAATCAACGGCACGGCACCTCACAAGTAGAATGGGCTTGTCGACCGTTTGGTTTCGTTTCTCTGGACTGTATGTGACCTGATCAACCTGAAACTATTTTCGCCACATACAGTAGCTTCGAATGACACTGCACGGTGAGCTTGAACAAACTTTTAGACGAGTGTTAAGTACTCGGGGTTTTAACCTTGGAACGTTCCAGCAAAAATTAAAGTCGCGGATTCGGGTATTTTAGCTTCGTCAATTTTTGGTTAAATTTTCGACATCGGCGAGCATATGGGCGCTACTTGCACTTGCGGGTAAGGCCTAAATAAACTTTTCTTAACTACCTGAGGTCCAGACCTTTCCTACCATACCATACACGACATGTCTCACGGTGAAAACTTAAACTTATGACTGTCGGAGGAGTCAAATTTTGCAAGTTTACTCGTTGCTCGAAAAAAGTCGTCCTCTTCTGCAAAACTAATGAGAATGTGCTTTGGGGTTACTCACAAATTACGCACGCTCTTACATTTTTGACATTTGGCAGAGCCCTTGATGTCCGAAAATTTTTATTGTTGCCTACCTTCAGCTCCCGAAGAACTACATTTTTGGACATGTCTCCCTGCGATTTTCCTGCTACTCGAACCACGCGTTTTATCATTCAGGGGAAAAAAAGTTTACCGAAATCAGTTTAGTCTTCGGTGAAACTACATCGATATGCCACAACCAAATGAGATTGCACTATTCACCAAGCTCTATACTTTATTCTAAATGGATGTATTGACCAGTGGGAATACATTTCTCACCTTCGGTTGTCAATTGTAACTGCCCCACTCGTCAAAACAACGATTTGGAAGTATGGACCTGGTATTCTAGCATTCAATGAATACACGCAAAGGCGGTGATTGTGTCCCCGAATTGCGAAAATTATCTTTTCTAAATTACAACGAACAAGGAGACTTCAGTTACTCTCTCGAAATTTCTATAATCGATTACGGAACTATATAAACCAATCAAATATGTCATTATGACCAAATCTTTGTTAGTATAAGCATGTGTAAGCATTAACATTCAGAGGACTCCTACACTATCTGTTTCTGTTGATAACATTAAGATTCCATAATGATAAAACTTACAATGTTTCACAAGAAAAAATCCGTTGAAGAAATTTTATTTTACACGAAAATGATATTTTGGTAACGGAGTCCATTTATTGACCAGTATTGAGTTTCCTTTATCAAGGTATAGCGGATGATTAAAAGAGACTTGTACGAGTAGCGTACGAAATGTAGAAGAAGTGGCCATTTAAATTAGATCTGACAGACGTATCTATCCTGACTTCGAATAACCGACAAAAATGTAAAGTGAATTCTGATAATAAAGTTTGCAACATTAATTGGTTCAGTCTTTAACCTCCAAACAATACTGTCACTTTTGCGGTTTAAGACGAAGAAATACACAAAAATCGAAAGTACCTAAAAGATTAAAATTCGATGAATATTAAAATTACCCAACAGGGGTCTTCCCCTCAACTGTCCACACCAACTTGAAATGTAACAATTATGTGCTGCAAGTCACGTAACCGAATTTTCAAAACCAGATCGGTTGACTAATTCTTTGCAGTTTTTTTTTCTCAAATAAATTATTAACTTGGTCTAACAGTGCAGATGCAGTTTATTAGTAAGATTTTAGCTAGTAAGTCGATGTTTTACTTGTGGCTTATGTAAGAAAATAGTTATTTATGCAACAAGTTCGGAAATGGGGTGGTTTTTGTCACTACACTTGATGTTATCAAACGAACGAAGTTGGTTTGATAATCACATCGTGTACCACAAATGCCGTATGGAAAGACTGCATTTAAGTACGCTTCAAAAATTGGTTCACAGCGGTTATACATTTCAATATCCGAATGGTTAGAGATGTTGCTCGAAAAGTATTGAACTTCGGCGTCTGGGGTTCGAGTCTTGGTCAGGGTAGGATTGTTATTTATCGTTGATAGTTCCAAAGATATGAAGTATAATGAAAATCCATTTAGTGGCAAAAGGTGAATATCGAAAAACTGAGCAAAGAAGACCCCTCAAACGTCACCCACTTATCGCAGCGCTATTGCAGAAATGGTTATTCTACAACGGCGCTGCGAAAAGTGGACTATTTCATGCGTCATTTGGGTTGCGCTCGAATGGTATTTATCGCTTTGTTTCCTATGATTTGCTTTTCGCAACTAGTGACGAATTGGATTTGCATTATGCTTTTGGTCACACGTTTTGAATATTTTCTTTCGTCGTACCTCGAACCCGCGGCACCATAACTTATTGAACAACGTCTCTAACCGTTCGCAGCGAATCAATTGTTGAAGCGTACTCAAATGCAGTCTGCTCAGTCGTCCATAGAATTGCTCGTTTCTACAGTGGTAGTGTTTCACTTCTCACTTCGTTCGTTTGATGACCTTTTACATCTAGTGACACAAAAAACCACATTTCTCAACTTGTCGCATAAACAACTATTTTCTTACGGAAATCACGGTGTCATGCTGAATTGTACAAAATATGTCATTTTAGTTTCCTGAAAGTGCGATGATGGTCTTGGTGGTTGTTTTAATTGTGAACCATGAGATTAATATTGAATCTAACTGCGTGCTACACTTTTGCAATGACAAATTTTAAATTTGCTTCGAAGTGCTTAGCACTTTGAAACGTGCAATTATTTTACAATTAAAAAATTGGCAAAACTAGTGAACTGTTCTACGAGCCCTTGTCCTCGTAAATGTAAGTTCCAACATCAACAAAGTAACGACAACCCAGTCACACAAATTGGTTTTAATAAAGTGTGCCCTACAACAAATCAGGTGTTTCGCATTAAGAGGCCATTCAAAAATTACGCACGCTCTCAAGGAAGGAGCGGGTCTGACTAAAGCGTACGCTTCATACATTTTTCAAATTTTCTGCATACATTTTGGCGGGCGAGGGGAGGGGGTCTAGAATTTCGAAACTCTGGTGCGTAATTTGTGAATGGCCCCTAACAAGTCAATTCGATCATCACAATTATTACACAAAATTTATCACTCATAACGAGCGCATTAAGTAAATAATATGTGCCAGTGTCATTCGTCCGGTGTTCACATTCGAATATGATTATTACCGAAATTTACCAGTAGAACCACATTGAAATCGCGCAATCGTTGCACACCTTTCGTTTTCTGTTTTCCTTCAATGAACCTTTGTGGTGGACGTGCGATTTAGACAACAGTAATTTTTTCGCACAAATTTACATTATCAAGATCTCGTAACAAGAACCAGAACCAGAATTTTATGTGCATTCAATACGTTTTATCGTGAAACGTTGTATTTCTCACGTAGTCAATCTCGGATGCTTGACGGCTTTATTTGCGCATTAGATAAAATTGAAATTACAATTTTATTAAAACTAGCGTGGGTGTACTCTGATTTGAAAACAAGTGTAGCGAGCTATTGAAACGATTGCACGTATGCACAGTATATTCAAGGTTGAGGGGACAGTGCGTAAATGAGCGAATTTTCTTTTGTTTGCTTGACGGTGCCCTCAACTTTCACTAAATCATTCTCAGCTCAAATACTCGCTGCGAAATGCTTCACTTGTTCCAAATTCCAGATACAATTACACAGAATCGATAACTTTTATTTAAACCAATTGAAGCATACAACATAAAAACATGAGGGGGGCCCGTACGAGTAATGTATTCGACATTTAGCTGGTTGTATATAAAAGGCACACATCTTAGAACTGCTCTTCAATACTGCATCTATAAATCATTCCATTTAAACTCATCCCTTGTTAGAATCCCTTAGACCAGCAATTTCGAAAGTCCCGTAGGAAGTGTAATTTGAAAATTAAATTCTGGAAAAAAATTCATCAAAATCAAAGCGAGAACAGAATCCAAAATGGCGGTAGGCGGCCATTTTTTTAAAACCATTCCAACGCGTTACGTTCACCAGTCATCACTACCTTTCAGACAAAAAAAGATTTCCGAAAATCGGATGAAATTTCCTAGAGTAGCTAGACTAAGGGATCTAACTTCCGAGCCCGTGATCCGATTTCGTGGATTGGTGTAGTAAATCCCGTTCACTTGCACCATCTATAAACTTTGTACGAGCAATACAACTGTCGGTAACATATGCGACAAATCTCAATTAGACCTCGAAAGTAGCACGAATTCGACCGATTTTGCTCATCTTCGAACCTTAACTGGCATTTCCCATTACAAACCGAGGAAACAAGTCCCATCAAGATTGATTTCGTTTTACTCAAGTCATCCTGTTCACGTACAGAGAGACAGACATAACTCAAAGATTCGAATTCGGCGTGTTACAAACGTAAGAGTGTAGGCATCAGACCCTAGTACTTCGTACGGGTCTAAACATACATACGACTAATTAGATGATCGTTTATGCGGATACATGGTGGCGAGAGGTGTTGCGCATTGTATAAACATAATATGTAAAATCATAGCTCTTGATATGCACAACGTGGGTAAAAGAAATTACTACAAATGTTACATAAAATCGCACTCATATTCAATGGATATGGTAATCGTTGTTATGTGTTACCGCCACAGATCAATGTTTTGGGATAGATACAGTTAACATTATCCAAAAAGTTTTGTGATGTAAAACAGGATAGCACATGGTGTGACTCCGGCTAGATCACTATTCAAGTTTTCATGGACAACATTGTTTTATGATCACATTCCCAATCAGTACGTGCTTCAAAGTATTAAAGTTTTAGCTAAAAAGTTCTGGATCTCTCGATGCTACAATATTGCACTTTGTCAACACCTCTTAATTCAATGGTCACCACACTCGACATCGGTCCAGTAATCCAATTACCTAGGTCTGTGTCTTCAATTTCCAACTCGCAGTTTTAAAATTCATACAATGAAGTGAGACGTGAGTGTTCACAGCTTTGTTTATATTTCTTTAAGAGTGGTATCGCGAAAACCTCGAACAAAGTCAGACATTTTGATGTGTCAGGAATCTGGTCGAGAAACAGCTCGTTGGACTGTTGTCGACCAGTAGAGAAATGTTCTTAACTTCGTTTGTAGGTCTTTAGAAGATGCGTAATTTGATAATATTATATCCACCGCCAGGCTTATGTCAGCTTGCTACAGATATATTTGACATCTTTAGTGAAAAAAGGACAATTTAAAAAGTCTCTGGCTGTCTGCAATGACCAGATCCAGTATAGAAACCTTCTGCAGTGAATTGCTTTAATATAAATTTACAAAAGAACCGCCTGATCTAAATGAAGACCATATTTGATTGTACTTTCCTTCGCATTTCCCACCGCACGAGATATTTTGTCAAGAATTGTTGGCTGTAGAAATTGTTTTCTTGTGAGATGTCATTTTGCTCGGCTGTTGTTGAACCTAGTTGAACCCGTACTACGTTTCACACCGCAACAGTTTAACGAAAAGATTGAGCCCGATTCCTGTCACCAAATTGGTTCGGAGTTTTCGCGATATCACTCTCAAAATAAAAGCAAATCTGATTTCTCGAATATATAATTCAATTATGTCATTAAGTATATACCGCCCGTGGTAATGTTAGTCGGCGATGTTTGACTAACATTATCGCATGAAAAAGCGAATCTTTCATGAATAGAATAAATTTGTAGAGAGCACTTCATTATGATACCGATTGCGAATATCAATTAGGTAGTAAAACTGTCGCATTCATGGAACGTTAAAATCAGTCGTTCTATTTGAAAAGAAGAAACAAAAGTTCGGAAATATTAAATCGATAATTCTCATGGTCCTATTCAAAATTTTAAGTCTCTTCATAATGAGATGACATTGCTACTGTATGATGAGCACCCCACTTCTGATTTTGTAGACCTCGTTTCAGTGACATTCTTGGTGCATCAATTGAATATTCGACAACCTTCTACTGTGCATTGTTTGGTTCATGTCGTTTCTAAGATGTTCATATTTTCCCAGTACTCCCAGAAACGACAGTTCATTTTTGCAACAAGCTTTGATAGCTGCTTTTCGACAAGTGTAGAGTTTGCATATCCTATCCAACGACACTGAGGTATTGCACCGTCATCAAAGTTCGATTGATCCAAACTTACCT
Source organism: Phytosciara flavipes (assembly GCA_026413405.1). Classification (NCBI taxonomy): domain Eukaryota; kingdom Metazoa; phylum Arthropoda; class Insecta; order Diptera; family Sciaridae; genus Phytosciara; species Phytosciara flavipes. The sequence continues at coordinate 4,411 of JANTFA010024452.1, read as the reverse complement.
GAACCGAGAATCATTTAAAATTCGACGCAACAAATGACATTATTACCGGCCACAGTCAAGGTCTACTTGATGTTCGCTTCCTTGTTGCGTGAAAGTTCTAATAACAGAGCTGATTGCACAGATAATTCAGACAATTCAGAATTCAGACGTGGAACATGGAAACTCTGCGTGGTAACCAACCATGCTAACCACTACACAACAAAGTGTTCCAATGTTCGAACATTGGAGTCAGATGCGTGTACGACGCACAGTTTCTGCGATGAATTTCGGTTGAAATTACTCAAATCGACCTGTCATGCCATCTATCGCCGAACAAGTTACACTACCTGCAAAACCATTGGAATACCACGACAATTAATTGGTTTTGAGCTGTAAACGCAATGTTCCCGTCTTCAACAATAGATGTCGTAGTGACTATTGTAATATCACTCGAACTCACCACGGAAACTCAGCGTCACCGCGTATCTATTTAAATGGTGATCCGCGCTACTCCTTATGTTCATTCAGACTTGTATAATGTCCGACATATCGTCGTTATTACAATAAAATATAGTTCCTACACTAACAGTAGTCTCGAATAACCATTCGCATGTACTTGCTCGCTTTGCTCGTTCGTATACGCTGAAATGGTTATTCTTGACCTACTGTACTGCAAGTCAGGTACTTTTCGCCATTTTCACGTTTAATCAACATTTTAATTTTTGGTTAATCAGAGTAAGCGATCACTCGGCGTAGACATTATGCATGAATGATAATTGGCGCTGTAGTTGAAAGAAGTTTGGTACATGGACTAGCAAAAAAAATCTATCAACTTTCGAGATGTGAGAAGTCATGCTGGGTATTAGAAAGGTAATCCTCTTCTGCTGTTGAAGATTCAAAACATTCTCATTTTACTTAAACTCAAAGTCCTTGAATTTGAATTAATTTTATATCTTCTGTTGGACGGATCGACGGATGATTGGTTGACTTATTATTTAAAAAAAAAATTTGGTTCTAGACTTTCAAGCAATTCTAGCCGATACAATTACGTCACCGAAATCATTGTTTGAGGAGTTTTGTGTTGTGTCGGTTCAAATATAAAATATTTTTTCACATGCAACACAACTCGTTTCATAATAGTAAAACGAAATTATACTTTAACATCTGAACTGATACACACGCGTGATCGATAGCTTCCTGGTACATAATTAAATTCGATAAATAAAGTTTGCTTCTCTCAAATGATAAATTAAAATGTTTCGCCTTGTGAAAAAAATACCCGCAATCATTAGATGATTTCTACCGGCGTCTATTACCAGATTGTTTGTTTGTTTGTTTCACAAATGTGTGCTGCATTCTAGAACATAACAATCATGCTACACTCATTTCCGGAGGTCAAAAAGACACTTTACATTTCAATTATTGATTGTTATGCGATGGCTGCTGTGTAGTATGCGAATGATATTTTTATTCACAAAACGTTACGCGAATACAATAATTCTATTGAGAGAAAAAAAAATGTTGGTCACACTCTAATTTTGAAAGATCTCAATGTTGTCGAACATAATTTTTAATTTGCTATTCATATTTGACGGCTGCTAGGAATGTCGCACCCATACGGCGCTAATTTCTTACATTTCTTTGTAGTAAAAAATGGAAATCCTCAACGACGTCATTCACAACATGACATTTGGTGAAAGGAGAATATTCTGAGTTGAGCCGAGCGAGATTCTTCATTGCCGATCAATGTATCTGACTATTAATCCAGTACTAGGTAGAGCGTTGGACTCATACGCTAAGGATCCCGGGCTGAACAAAATCCTGCTTGGCGATCAAAACCATTACTTCTTCTCCATTTGTAATGTACAGGTGGAAGCTCATAATGCCCTAGATTTCAAGTTGGTGCAGGGTTCGTTCCGATCAGCTCGTGCAATAATGACGTCCACATAAAAATGGAACGAGGAAACGAGGCAAGTCACGTTGTTAGTATAGAAAATATGTGGACGAAGGGAGGAGATCAAAAATCTTGAAAATCGTGTGGACGTCATTATTGCACGAGGTCGAAGGAGCTGTCCATAAATGACGTTCATCGTAAGGAGGGAGAGTGAATTCTGGTCAAAGCGGACACACCTTGTTAAAGGTATTGGAAGACCGTGGACAATGGGGGTCGAAAATTTTGAGAATTTAATGGACGTCCTTTATGGACAGCACCAAACAGAAAAACACAATGAAAAAAGGAAAATTCGAATCATATATGGAAAAAGGTAAGGGCTAGGGGTGAACCACTCTTTTTTGTCTCGTTGAGTAAAAGTCTTTTTCAACTGGTCTTGTACAAAGCTTCATGGGCTTTCAAGCGGGTAAAATGTAGAAGATTGTGCAGAAGGAGAAAAGGAAATGATCAATTCACGAGTTTCAACGAATTCTTTTTCTTGTTAACATTATTCAAATTCAGAGTTCTACACGGATCTACATTCGAATTCAATTTGTGGATCTACGAAATTTAACTCTTGACCTTCAAATGAAATCAAATTATAGAACAGACATTTTGGTCGACTTGTTTCCTTTTCATGACACGATCCAGAGGTTATTCAGTTAGAATATTGATGATCGTATCTTGGTTGACTTCACGCGGTGAAATTTACAATGTAAATTGATGACGGTGCAAAATGTGAAACGTAATTCGCTACTCATTTTGTATGAAAAGTCGAAACGATAGTGGCAAAACAATCAATAAACTCACTCAATTTTGACTTGAAGATGTTCTGAAAATTTGGACCTGGCGACCTGGACGCATCGTGAAATTATTAAAAAATTAATTTCAAAAAGTTATTGTACTTGCCACCTGCAGGTGACAAGGATACCATTTGGGAGACATGAAGTTGAATTTGTCACTTTCAGGTGACAATTAAATTTTTTTTTGAATCAAAGGCTCGGAACAGATCAGGTCAACTGATTGACCTGAAAACCGATTGGACAGATTTGGATCTGACCTGATTTGACTTAAAGCTGAAATTCGAAAACATCACCTGGCAACAACTTCTTGACAAATGTGCTACTTTGATTATGCAAATATGCAGCACGAAGCCACGGGACGAAAAACACAATTTTAGAAGTTTGTTGCAACGAGAACCTACAAGAAAAACTAAAATGAATCAGGTCAATTCAGGCTAAACAAGAAACAGGTCAGGTCAAGATAAATTTGAAATAGAAATATAAAATATGTTCTGGACAAACAGGCCACAGTTTTTTCCGTTCCACTTGTTGTCAACAAAAGACCGATTCCTTCCGATGTGGACGATAACGAAGTTAAAATATTGGCAGGAAAAGTGTTAGCATGGCAATATTATCGAACTTCTCGTAACTTTTCGTGGCGATAAAATATTCTCTGGCTAGAACATTTGCAAAAATATGAAATCATAACAATAACGATCCAATAATGAGATTTGAGATTGTTAAGTATTGAAATTAGACTTTTGATTGTAATTCTATTTCAAACAACGAGTCATCGGGCTTCCTGTTGTTGTTGGCTGTACATAGTAGACAACAACAACAACAATGCTTTGTATTGAATTTATGTTTTTCCACTTTAAACGTTACACGATTTTAACCATTTTAATATACCAACCGTGCCGCGCATTTGATTTGATTTTTTTCCTCCTATATCACAGATGGTTCTTCTTTAAAAGAAGCAAATTATAAGTTGAACAATTAATGATTGATGTTTTATGTGGATGATGTATGGTATATACGAACTAATATAATCGATATTTTTCCAGAGGTCGAAGCGAATAATATATTTTTTAGCGGTAGAAATTTATTGTTGCATTGCAAAATATTGTAATAAAATTGCGTTAATTTAATTATCACAAAAAGTAATTGAGATAACGATTCGTTCATTCATGAATTTTTGGACTCGTACGAAGAACGAGGGTCTTATGTTTTCACTCATACGTTTGTAACCCGTTGAATTCGAATACCTGAGTAGGGGCGAACCTTCTGTGGTTACCCCTAGATGCCAAATCTAAATCAGCAATGCAAAAATGAATGTCCGTCTCTACCTGTGAAGAGGAAGAGTAAACTGAACCAATCATGATGTGACTTTTGTCAGAAGTTTGTCAGAATCGGATCCCGAGTTCAGGAGTTAGAGCCGATAGTGTGGATCCGAAGTCAAGCTACTCAGCCGTACAGTGAAGATAGCACGATATATCGAGTAAATTTCATCCGAATTTCGTAAATTTTTTTTTGTCTGAAATGCAATGATGATCGTAAAACTGTAGAGGGATTTTTTTGAAAGTGGACCTGCGGGCGTCAGACCCATTTTATGGACTTCGGTTCTATATGTGGCCAGACATTCAGAAAAATTTCAAAAGGTGATATCTCACACCTGGTGAATGTTTATGATTGGGTCAGTGTATTCCCCGATAGAGGCTAG
>JANTFA010024341.1:0-15835 GCA_026413405.1 Phytosciara flavipes | reverse complement strand
TTTGGACCAAATTGCACTGAAAATTTTCACATAAAAACTTTTGGACCAAATTGCACTGAAAATTTTCACATACAAACGCTTATATAAACATCGTTGGAAGCTTGCAGGTTGCCGATAAAACCAGTCCCTCAAAAATGCCCGATTTGAAACCTAGTACCCAACCATCCTAGGACCATCCTAAAACTCAAACGCAGACGTAAAGCCAATAATTTTCGTGTTGGCGAATAGATCAGTTTAGCATATGTTCCAAATCCAGCGCTAATGAGAGCCTGGTATGCGCGCTGATTCTCGGTCTATAGTGGTTGGATAGATCTACACTAACAGAGCATTAAAAGAATATAATCTCTCTGACTGCGTACGGTACGTGAAAAACATTTTGGTCATTGAAGGATTTAAACAATAGATTTTTCTCTTAAAGAAAAGGGAAAAAGTAACCCATGGCAAGCATAAAAGTATGTGTCTGGAATTTTTAATATAAAATAAATAAATTGTTGCAGTTTAAGACGCTTTCGTATTCGTTGTACTATGTGTGTACTTGCATTTTCTGGAAATGAAATAAAATGAAACGAAATATTTTCTCATTGTTTTCACACACATATTCTGTATTTTGCCATATGCTTCGACCATACGATGGTATAACACTAAATTCGTGCAACAACATATTTAGGGCTAATGTTTGTTTTCTATTATAGTTTTTGAAATAATTCACTATCTCGCTTCAAGCATTATTTGTTAAATGTGGTGCTTGTTCACATTATGTCCAAATGAACGAACTTTGTCACTGGCTGAGGAATGTAAGATTAATGTGATTCAAAGCATTCAGTGTAACAGGCGAATGCAACATATTTGTTTACGTCGCAAGCCTTCCTAACAGAACAGTATAGGCAAACAGTTAAACAGTTAAATACCCCCAAAGGATTCATACATCAACAATTAGGTTTGATCATGTCATTGCAATTGTAACTAATTAATTGTTATTTTTGTGAGAGAAGAGCTCTGCTACTTATCTATCCTATCAAAGGGACTGCACACTGTCCATCTGTGTCGTATTCTCTAGATTTATAAAAACATACAAATTTCCTGTGGATTTCTGACGTTATCGCTGGCCTCATACCATAGCCAGCAGTCGGATAATATCCGACGGATACTGAATCCAATCCAGGTAGTCGTTTTCTAATTTACAAAACGAAAGACTTTCCGGCTTGGGTATCGATCAAGACAGAAATGAGCCACAAGTAATACATTCTCTGCCACCGGTCATCACTTATCTACCCGTGACAGCTGACGAGCCATATTGAAGACAAAAATCTCCGGTACACAAATCGAGTTGAAGACCGATTCGGCGGGTGACACTAGGCAACAGAGTTTTAGAGCAATAACATAATCACTGAGTGGGACGACAGCTAGGCAATGTATCGTCTCAGTCGTACGACTGTCAAATCGGTGTTACGAAATCAATACAAATTCGCCCGCTTCTCAGTGTGTCTTCGCTGGTTGAAATAAAGCACAATGGAATAGCCTATTCCGAATAGTTCAGTTCATAGCACCACCATGTTTACTTGATCGTGGTCTAAACTAAACCGACATCTAAATTACAAATTTTTAGAACTTTTGCACGTTCATCGGCAGTACCGACACTTTTCTATAATGGAGAGCGACACCTTAGGTGAAGCGATTCGAAAACTGATTTGAAATTTTGACATGAAAAATTACTCTATGCAATGCCCGATGTTGATGATTACGAATTCCACTCCACCCCTCCCTTGCACGACACTGAACGCTTTTCTTGAAACTCTCCCGCTCTTCTCAAAATGCACACCAAATTGATCCTTGAACTTATACGGAAAAGGCGGAAAATTCTAATCTAACGAATTAATCTATGACTTTCAAAGATGGTAGTGGTTACCATCCTTACATTTGTTACATTGTTTTGATTACAAGTACAGCACGTTTCAGTTCGAACTTCTGTCGACGATCACCATCATCAATTCCCGTTAAGCCGACGAATGATGGATTGAAAGCACTGTTGATATCATAATATGGGCTGCAACATTAGCAATTAATAAGCACGAGGTAACAGCGAACCGAATTAGATTGGTGAACTTGACATTTTAGTTCCGTATCTTCAAGAAAATAACACATTCGAAGAAGTATGTGTCGCCTAATAGAAACCTTTTTTCATTTGTTATTGAAACATTAGAGGGTGTGAAACTAAAAGTCTACTAGAAAAACATTACACGGACCCGTACGAGTAGTGCACGACAGCATGACTTATCGATAGGTGTCTACAGAAGGCATAAATCTAAGAACTGCTCTGCAGCAACACTACATCTTTTAATCATTTCATTTGAACTCATCCCTAAATTAAAATTGCTTTTCAAACCAAAAATATTCATAAAAATCGAATGAAATTTACTCGAGATATCAGAGAATACCTTCACTGTTAAGGTGTTAAGGGGAATTTTAGAGTGAGAAAAATTGATAAAATTTTATTTTGCTTGAGTAGCTTGACTTATTCTCACTCTATGGACTTACTTCCGACTTCGACAAGTCTTTCGTCCGGAATTGGTGGAGTCACTACCTTTCGTTTGCGTCATCTATCCGCTTTATACAAGCTGACAACCGAAAATATGTGCGATAAACTTCAGCCACACCTCGAAAATAGCACTAACTCGACCATTTCGCGCTGGATCCGCGCGAAAGATTTTGCTCATCGTCGAACGTAGCCTGGCATTTGTGATTACAAAACGGGCAAAAATTCGCATCAAGATCGTACTTCGCACGGGTCTAAACACTTCTCGGAAATGTAAGCTTTTGTCCTTATGGTTTTACTTAATTTTTCAAGCCAAACATTATACAAACATTTTACAAAACACGTGTGCCCGCTTTTTGTACGTTTCGGCGTTTTCGTTAATCTCCACTCCTTTCTTAGGTGCGTGCGTTGTTTGAGAATAGCTCCTAATAATAGATTCTCCAACTCACAAAGAATCTTATGTGAAAAGAAGCAGGGTGTCATTACAAGTTGAAAACAGAAGATTCTAGAAGCGTGGATCATAGAACATTGTATGACTTTATATGAGAGTCCAGTAAATGAATCCAAATTATGGTCAAAGGTCAGTTTGAAGACTGTGTCATATATCATTTACGAGATTCTCTGACATCTGAAACTGTGCTCGTCGATACCTTTATTGATCTGACAGTTTGATTTGTCTGTATACCACAATCGGACAGTGTACCATAATACGATTGTACTGTTGAAAAGTCTAAAATTTCATTTAGTAAACAAAACGTTTTGAGATATTTGTGATGTCACCTTTATTTACTTCAATATTGCATGATACGTTGATTCCGATCAGCCTTTTTTGTGACCTCAATTCAATATCCTCTTACATAAATCTAGTCGACCACTACATAAAACACAAGCGTTGAGTGTTGTCACTATAGCCAAATGGATGTTTTAACAGTTGAAGTAACCGATTGCGTGTAGATAGTTGGTGTCACAGGCTTCCTACGTCTCGGAAAAGCTGTGGGAATTCTTCTTTTACCTCTTAGTTATCCCACCCGATTAAAAAAATTACTTCTCAAAGTGTCGAAAAACTCATGTCTCAATAGACGTTTTCGACTATTTGTGATAGATGCGAAAACTGTTAACCCGAGGCGATGCCAAGGTTGATAACTATAGCAATTTTACCAAATAGTCATTTGATTACCTGCTTTGAACGATTTATTTTAGGCAATTTCGCGAAATCGCCTAAAATCAATCGTCCAAAGCAGGTAAGCAGCGAGGGGCCGAAACCCCGAAATAAATCCCAAAATTACCCTCGTTTTCTGCTCCGAAGCATGAAAAGAATATTTAAGCACATGAAATGAATTAATCCACAGTACAGAACGTAAAATTATGATTTTGGTTTCCGTTGGCTGGCTCAGTAGCTCTTCAGTATTACTTTAAAGATAATCTTTGGCATGGAATAATCTTGCTAGAATATTTGTCATTCCAATCCCTGATTTGGACGACTTATACATTTCGCTCAGACAAATAGTATGAAATCTGAATTCCACGAACGTTTTCTTTAGTTACAGCAGTCAACCAATCAGAAGCATTTTTTTTACGTGCAATTTTTTACTAAATATCTTTTATGTTCAATTCCTTTTCCATGCTATTTCGCTTTAGCTTTCAGATGCTAAATAAATCGTGTGAATGTAATTCCACTCCCAGTCACATTTTGTTCCATCACATATTTAGCCGACTCTGTTACTTAACAGGAACAGAATGCAATTTATCAAATGCGTCAGTCGTAATGTTGCTCATGAGCTGGTATACGCTTGTTTGTTTCGTGCTTTTAGAGCAAAACTCTGTTTTTATTGTTCGTCTCGCGTCCTATACCGTTGCGAAAAATGTATACGCGATGCACATTGTTAATGAATTGTTTTTTTCGTTGTTGTTTTGTAAGAAATGCTGTCAAGGGAATTGAAACATGACTTATACACAAGTTCTGACAATGTCATTGTCATGTTTTCGATTTGTAATCAATTCAGTCAGTCACACCCAACCGCCCACTCTGAAATTCCACAGTGACGTTTCAGTAGTGACATCCTAATGGGAGGTAATTTTGATGAGCTTCGACATGCTCCTCCAAAGGAGGGTCTTCATTTTATTCTTAATTATAACAAAACAAAATGTAATATTCATTGTTAGCGTAAATGGTTTATTTTATTATTTTATTGTTAAAGTTTTCTGTTCAATAACCATAACCGTTTATTTGTATGAGACTTTCTAGGAATTCTCTAGTGGAGTTTATTCTATCGAAAACTTATACATCATTCCATTTCAAATTCCGTTCTCCTGAACAGTGTTAATCTTTGTGTAGGAATTTTTCTTATGCCCGAATGATATATAAAGTGGAGAAGTTGGTTGAATTATATACGACGGTTATACACACTCACTCATATAATGATAGTATACGAATACGTATCCACACAGCCATTGATATTGTGCCATCTTCCAGTAAATTTATTTTATGCCACCAAAGGCAACTAAAACTTTAAGTGCGAAATCGCAAAAGCATTGACAATAATTAACTAGAACTTGAGTAAAGTTGTAAGTTGAGAGGAAGTTCTGGCTTTTAATAATACAATAAAACTTTAGTTCGAATAAGATAGAAATTCATTTATTTTTGTATGACTGCTGGGAGGAGACCACGAAAATAGCTTTTGTCCGATTGTGTAAATTGTTCTGAAGATTGATTATCCACTAAAACAATGACAGTCACGCTTCACTAGCGCTTGGTGTTATTTTATACACACGTCTGAGAGGTGTGAGAATTAATATTTCGTTGAATTTTATGTGGCTTGTTCTCATTGTTTGCTGATTTAATCTAGCGCCGAAGTTGAGATAAGTAAGCATACCGAAAAAGTGGCAATTCATTTTTATCCCCTGTTATATTCATAGTTTTAGACACGAAACACAAAACAAACAAAAAGTTTACGATACAAGGGAATTTTGTGAGACGCAAAATAACTCTTGCTCGAGAGAGGTTAATATTTCCAATCTAACTATAGTTAAGCGAACCAACAATATACACGTACTTCGATGCTTTTATATTCGTACCAAACACTTGTACAAGGTGTGAGGTTATGGAACATTGCTGTTTTATAAACACTTGTACACATGTTTTGATGTTTTGTAGGTTAAAACCCAGCGTGTAGTGGTGCCCTATGATTTTCCCCGATTTTCCCACATGTGTCAGCATGTTTGGTGATGAGAGGAATAATGAAAACTAATCATTTACTTTCATTTCACTTATGATTCGCTATACATGTACACGTAAAAAAGGACCTCACGAGGTCAGATTAACATTTGTCACTGTCGCCATGGCCTGATGGAATGAGACATTTTCGAAGACTTTAACGGAAAGCAAGAATGCATTACACTCGAATGAGTGACAGAAACAAATTGACCAATAATTATGATATCAAAAAATCCGGTCGCATAAATAACACAAGAAGAAATTTTCTTGCAATGAGACATCTCAGAAGCCTCAATCGACCGGATTCAGGACTTTTCGATGAGCATTGTCGAATAAAATTCTCTTCACAACCTCAGTGAAATGTCTGATTTCGGTCGATTGAGGCTTTTGTGAGAACTTTCTTTTCTACTCGAGAACTAAGTGAGGAGTATTGCAATACTCTCCCTGTGGATGAGGAAACAAAACACCAATTTTCTCGACGTCGGCAATAGGTGTTGAGTTGACTCCACTCCAAAGTCCGTTCTAATATCTCTTTCTTTTCTATTTTCGGGACTAACGCCGAACCGTGTATAGTTACTGTATTTTGTGAAAAGTTAATTTCTAAATCCTTCGAACAACAACACAACTACTTTCTAGAACTTTTGTAGCTGTAAAAAAAAACTTTCCTAAACCAATGAATTCCTGTGCAATATAAAGGATTATTAGGGGTTAATTTAACCAACAATAGTTGCGCAAAGTATTTTGTTTGTTTGAATTCAATGATGTGTTAAAAATATATTTATGCCAAATTCGGATAAATCGATTCCGTTTTGTTTGCTCACTTTCGTTTATAGTCATCAAAATGACAATATTCCAGGTCTTTAATCAAATTTAATTGAAGGGAGCATAAATCAATTCCTTAATGCGACATGATGGAAAGAAACAAAAACGAAAATCAGGAAAAAGGCATTTATCTTGAATGCATTATACAGCTCAAATTTCATGTTCGCTAATTTTTTGAACAGAACAATTTTCGCTCCTTTTCTCTTTCTCCATACTTTTTCCTTGCATCTTGAGGCGTTTTCATAATCATAGTGGACCAGAGAGTTGATAATTATGTCGAAGCGACGTCCTAGTGCATCATACAACCCTAGTAAAACACATACTTCGGGCATTCACATGTGACGTGAGTTCCCGTTTTTTCATCTGCTCCACAAGAACGGTCGAGATCACTCCAAATTCTCATCCCCGTCAGGTGTATATGATGTCGCGTAGCTCTCTACTCCATCTCACAGCGAGCTCTGGAAGGAAGCATTTAGTATGTATTCCTTCATCGTACGCTGCCCAGCGTTCATTATGTTCAGCCCGTACCCAGGCATTTGGTTGAATTATATTTTTAGTTTGTCTATAGATACCTGTCTTTATTCCTGTATTTTTGCGATAATCTCCGGTGATGCATCTTCCAAACATTTGTGTAAGGAGAAATCCTTGTTGTTTGTGTAGTAAAGATGAATGGAATTGAATTAACTTGCAACTAGGACTCTTCATACATCTAAATCATGATCCACAAGTAAGTATGTTCGTCTTTTGACTGGCAATGCTAGCTTAGCATTATCGAACAGTAGCAATTTGTAAAAAAAAGATCGAACCGAGCAAACGAACAGGTGGCACTTTTTTGCTTTGCCATTATCGACAAATACAAAAAAAAATTTCCTTACAAATTGGTCAGAATTCGACGTGTTACAAACGTAATAGCAAACATATACGACCCTCGTATTTCGTACGAGTCTAAAAATTCGCTTGAATTTCTTCTTTCTTAAATGAACCGAATATTGTCTATCTATAACAAAAACGCTCCCAGATATGAAATCATAAAATTTATTGAGTAAGATGTACACACAGCCACACACACACACACACTCTACGAACATAATAAATAATTCGCCATACAAAAAAAAAATAGGCAAAAAATCTATTTCATATTATCCTATCCAGCACATAAAAAATATTTCAGTGCCAGTGCCGACCGACCATTCCTAGCGATTTATTATTCCAATTTCATTGATAGCGACATTTGAATTTATTATCCGTAGTCCATATCATATGTGATTAAGTTATAGGTTACCAACACAGTATTTCATTTTCAGTTCCAGAGAAACTAAAAAATAAATAAATTCAATTATGTCTAAACAGTTATGGTCCATTTCGCATGTGTATTAAAGATATTGTCATTATTTTTCATAAACGACACACATACATGTCCCAGTCCCTACTGGCAATGTTAGACCAACCGTGTCTATCCGATTAATATAGAAAGCTCGTTTTTTTTGGGTGAGCTAGAGTCGATTTCGCTATATTGACCAGGTTTCTGTTTGAAGGGGGAATGAGGCATATTGTGTTGTTATAGTGGAAAGTGTCGATAATAGTATTTTTTGTTAGGAGTGATGGAAAGTGGAATCTGTTGGGGCTAGTAGTTAAGAGTGATACCGCGAATTCTTCAGGTGATTTTCTTAACTGTGGGAACAAGCCGTCGCCGATTAAAATTAAAATTAAAACATTTTTAGAAAAATTCCTAGAATTGAAAGGCAAATCTAACGCACCATCACTCATTTTAAGTGGCAACCGCTTGTTTCCCAACCACCTAAAGAATTCGCGATATCATTCTTAAGACTTCTTCTAAAAAAAACTACAAATCAGCTGGCAACAGAGAAACGATACCTAGATGGCGTTTCGTTGCACGCCAGATAGGAGGAACATCTAGGTATAATTTCTCTGACCGGCAAAGTTACATACGTACACCAGGTGGACCAGGTATCGATTGCCTAAAATCGATAGTACAAATCGTGTACGTAAGTAACTATTTTGGCCAAGTGAAAAACTGCTAACAACAATTCGATCCTAGCTGTCATGATCAAATCCGTCGAATTATGATCCTCTCCGAGAATTATCAATTTACACTAGTGTCAAACTATGCTAGCGATGACAACATCAATTTATTTGAGATGCTTTTCCGCACTTCTCCGCAGCACTCGAAATGATCAACAGCTGTGTTGATTTCGTGTCAATTTCGTTATCTTGTCATTATTTCATTGCTGTTGTTGATTGCGAAAAGTATTGTGTAAGTAAATCGATTTAGTTAGCTAAGAGTTTGAATGTTTGATATTTGATTTAGAGATTTTTTAGTATCGGTCAAAGTTTTATAATTGTGCGACTTATGTGCGGAAGGTATTGGAAGCATGACTACTTTCCTAACTAAAGAAATGCAAATTCGGTAGAGTGTTAGGCACAGGTTTCCACAGGTTGGCTTGAGCCGGCTTAAAATCGGCTGCAGGGAAACATGAATATCAAAACAATTTTGAAAAATTTTACAATTAAGTGTTTAAAAAACTGAAGTTGAGAGAATAACTTTATCTTATTTTATCCGTCACATGAAGTGTGAAGTTTGCAACGGAGTATTATCGCTTGAATTGACGCTTTCATCAACTTTTATATAAAGTCCTTTAAACTAAAAGTCACATTTGTATATGAAGAAGTCAAAGGATTGCCAACAGAATTGAAATTGTACAACATTTTCAAAAAACTTCGAACACTGATTTGAAAAAGCGGCCTTAGGATAGGATAGGATAAGTGGGCTGATTTCTGGCGAAATATGACCTTACGACATTCGCATTTACTTGAATGAGTTTATGTGAGTCTCCGTCGTCACAAATTATCGATTTGTGTTGATAAATAAGATATGCCAAGGTACTTAGGCATTCCTTATTTCCAATCGACAACTCGATTCATGATTTATAGTGAGAGCAGTTTTTGTATGTTGTGCGAGCGGGCTTCGCTAAAAATCAATTCAAAAACATGTCTCCACTATACTAACAGTTTACAAGAAAATGGATGAGGTGGTCAATAAGACAAGAATAGGTATCTAAAATTTTCTCGTTGACATATGATATTCAACAGTGTTATGGAATGAAGTGGTGGAAAATTCATGAAGCTGCTCTTCCCTGTGCAAAAACTTTAAAAAAAGTCATGTTACCGATTTCTTGCAGCTCTAGCGTATTTTTCGTAACGGGAACGTTCATTAACAAAAAAAAAAGCTAATTGACCATAACCATAAAAAATACTTGTTTTCCGAGACAACTTTAAACATGTCAACACTCTGTTTTAACAGAACTTAAAAGTTCTGAACTAATGTTGAAAAAGGATTCCGTTTTTGAATTAATTTCAACATTCAAAGTAAAAATATTTTATGAAACCTTCCTCTCTCAATGAAATCTTCCAGTCGTCGGCTAAGCCGCGGCTTAGCCGGTGTTATAGCTGCCGCCGACTGTTTTTTTTCGGCTAGCCGCCGCCGACGTTTTTTTTACGGCGCTCATGCCTGGTTAAGTAAGAGGCGATTTCGTATTGCTGGTCTTGAAGGCACACATCAAAATGATATTCGCGAATTTTGCGAAGGTGGCGGGTGCTTCTATGCAGAAAAATGTGAATATCGGACATAAGTACTCTCGATTTTTTTCCGTAATGCGTCGTACCCTTTGCTGCAAACTACGAATAGCCTTACGCTCTCCCTTTACACTGTAGAGTACTAAGTTTGAGAGAGTACACAAAATGTTATAAGCATGGTGCTCGTAGTTCAGTACATCTTTTGACATTGCCCCGGACTGCGACTCATAGAAAATGTTTTTTGTGCTTAAAGACCGAAATTCGACACGCAAACTACGATCGAAAAGTCCAATTTTTCTGTACTTCTTAAAAAGAATATTTGCGGCCGAGAAAATACAGCAGAGTGATTTTTTTAATTACATTGTTGTGGTTTCGTATCATTTCAGTTCTTAAGCACAAAAAACGATGAAAGTGGAATTTCGCGGTACACGTCACAAGCTTGTCCCACTCAGCTTCGCCTCGTTAGAACAAGCTTAAAACTAGTACCGAAAAATTCAGCTTTTCATCAATCGTAACAAAATGTACTATTTTTATTAACACTATATTCTGACAACATCGGACTCTGTCAAGCATTCCTCTGAGTAAGCCAAATAGATAGCTAAAAAATGGAAGTTGGATATTCTTTTTCATACAACTGTAATGAAAAAATGGAAAGGAATCGATATGATTTTGGCTTCGCTGCTTGGTAATACATTGATTTCATACGTCAAACGGTGAGATCCTTACTGCGTTGGCCATATGGCCAGTTAGATATTACGATATTTTAACAATGCTACGGCTTAGCAGCAAATTCAGAGACAAACTCTTTACTACTTTATCTTTTCAGAGCTTCATCCGCTTCATCACATATTACCCACGCAGTAAATTCTTTGATAGACGCATACAATCCTTAGTGTTATATAACTATGGAAAGTTAATCATTTGGAATCCTTTGTTAAGTTTACATACATTTAAAAGAATGTACAAGTCAACACAACAGTAATATTTGCCGCTCGAACAAAATCGAATAAAACTAATGATCAAACCAAATGTGAAAGGAAGTCATGTAAAAGAGTTTTGGTAGAGTCATTTCTATTGATTGGTGGATATCGTTTTTTTTTCTTGTGTATAATATGACATGACGACCGAGACGAGCGTGAGATTATCTCAGTAACGGAAAGGAACACATCTATACAATTCATATTTTGAATAATAAGCGCGTTATATAAAGGATGTTTGAATTGAAGTGGAGTGATATAATCTGAATAAAGCTATCTCGATATTCTTGTTTGTTTAGTTGGAAGTAGAGATGTGAGCCTGATCGGATCGGGCCGTCCGAAAAAAAAACCTTTAAGTCATATCCAACTACATTACAATCTACAAATTAAAATGAATTATTTCAAGTGACTCTTAAAGCTGAATGTTGATGAAGCTATGAAGATATAGAAGAATTGGACATTTATGTCACAAAAAACCTTCAAACTTGCTAGATAGACGATGACGACGCTGCAAACGTTTGCCACGGTCTTTTCTCGTTCCTTCAAACAGATATATTTCTTTCGGACAAACCGAATTCAGATCGGATCAAACTGAAAAGGCCCGTTGGAAAATTTCCAATGGAAATGATTGTTGTTACTTTGGATGAAAACTCGCGCATGTCGGTGTTTCCGGGCGGCCTGCACATCTCTAGTTGGAAGTTATTTACGATATTTTTCGTCGTATATTTCAATTTCATCACAATATTAAATATCCTGTGGACCTTAGACTGATGAAATTACACTACGACTGCTTGAAGATGTTGAAATTTTATTTTTGGCTTGTTTATTGATTTCATATATTGTCAAACAGATTGTGTTCGAAGTTTTGGAATCATTCGATTTTATGCGAATTTTATGCGATTTCTAATACAGTGGCATTGCTATGGTGATGCACCATAAATCTAACTTGCCACAGGATCATAACCATTGTCTACTTCTACATGAGACAAACGTTCATTTTCATTCTGATCTCATTTCCATAATAACCTTGTTTCAAGGGTTGCTCCATTCATTTCAATTTAATTCACGCCTTAAGTGCGCTCCAAAATTTGAATTTTGAGTGAACCGATGAATGAACAAGTGAATCGAAAAGTAAATTTCAACGTACTCTACTAAGAGAATATCGCAAGTATATGTCATACAACGCGGCGTTTGCGATCCAAATCTTGCGTTTCTTTTTAAATTTCGAGCGGACTTACGGCGTGAATTGCCTTCTTCGATACTTCGCAAATGAGCAGTGTAATTACTCGCCAGTGGTTGCTATAGTATTATAAAACGTATTGAACCCACTGAGGCATCACCACTGAGCAGAAATGTTAGCCTACGACGATATCTTTTTATCAAAATCCTATTACAAAAATGTGTAACCATAACTTTTCGTGAAAATGTGTTAGCTTTCAGTAAAAAATAGATTTGCTTGTGTGAGCTCGGCCAGCGCTGAGAAAACCGAAAATTTCCAAATCTGCTCATTTTTCTAAGCTGACACAAGCAAATCTATTTTTACTACCACACAAAGCTAACACATTTCCACATTTTTGAAAAATGACTCTGGCAAAAAGATTTTGTCGAAAATAATGGTGTAGAGAGCTAGCGCGTTGGATTCAAAACCCAACTACCGGAGGTTCGAATCCACCGTCAGTCATATGGGCATAAAGTAATTTTTCATTGTCAAAATTTCAACTCAGTTTCCGAATCGCTTCAACGAAACGTAACGCTTCGAAACGCACCGATGTAGGCTAATGGCTAAAGTTTCGGCTCAGTGGTGAAGGCTCTTAAAGCGTACTCATACCATCTGCTGCGTGTGGTGAATCACTCTTTTTTGGCTTGGTGATTATTTGGATTATTTGAGAGTGGATCTGCTGCATAAAAGTCACGCCTTTAAATGTTTCTATCATATTCGACTACAGTGCCCAAACTTGTTCACCTTTTTTAAGCTCAACCGACCTGACCACTTACCACTGTTGAATTATAAGAGTTCGTTCGTTGTTCACATCTCATATACAACATCACATCAATAAAGTGCTTATCGTTAATATAATTAATATTATTCCCCATATAGACGCCAACACGCTGTCTGACTACTCACTTACCCTATTTCCAGAACCATTGACGGAGTAGAAAATCAATGTCAAAGCAAATGAAAGCTTGTTCGTCAAGTTGAGTCGAGGCTGGAATTTATTTCTTTCATTTTTTTTGTATTAAAACGTTTTAATGATTGTAATGTTACTTTATCCCGGATTTTTATTTCTTTTCTTTTTTCGGTTGGTGAATCCATTAAAAATTAACGTAAAAAACCCTCAATTATATTTTAGGTACTTCAACCACAAGAAAATCATAACATTTTTGAAGGTTTCTTTCAAAGGAAACAGAAAACCAGCATGTAAACCAATTTCATTTATGTCGCAAAATGTGTGTGGTCTGACCTACACTTTGAATAAATATCATTTGTAAAATTGCGTCTTATTCAAAAAAACATTAAGAGGACCCGTGCGAGTAGTTTCAAACATACTGCTAGTTGTACATTAATGTCATACATCTTGCTGTCTATTTGCACTGAGAACATGTATTTTTCCGTAGATATGCTCAAAAAACTACTTATTCTTTTAAAATATGGTATAGAAAGAGTGACAAGAGAACTAAGGAGCCGGTCACAAATTACGCACGCTGTATAGAGGAAGAGGGGTCTGACAAAAGCGTACGCTTCATACATTTTGGAAATTTTCTACATACATTTCGGCGTACGTAATTTGTAAATGGCTTCTAAGGGAAATAAAACTTTACACTTTAAAGCTTTAAATCTCCATCTCCCTCACTCGTCATTAATCTCCATCTTTTATTGATAACCACATAAGTTCATTTTGCTTGAACTATTTAATACGCACAGCACCTTGCTGCAAAACATTGAATGAACTGGAGGAATACGATCGTATTCTGAAAGCCGCAATGAAAAGCTTAGCGAATACTCGCTTCACCGAAAAATCATGGGACGAAGCTTCGTTACCCGTCTTATTGGACGGACTAAGAAATGCCACAAACCTTTGCTACTCTAGTTTCTTGGGGTTTATTCACTCAGTCACAGACCTGGTCAACAGCATCGTTTCATCTTCCTTTCTGCCGGCATCGGAATCGGACCGAAAATTTCAACACAGATTGGACTTCAAGTTATGTTCACAATCCTTGATAGATGAGACTACGACTAGGACATCAGAATCACGAATGCTGGCGAACAACAGGAGCGAAGCGGGTGCTTGTCTAAACGCGCTTTGATTTTCTTCACTCGGCACGCTATTGGTTAACAAGTCGTTCAGAATCGCTGTGTCGCTCCATCGCGCACGCTTCATAAGTTTCTGAAATTTTCTCCATACATTTTGGCGTGCAAGAACGTCTGAAATGTGTCATTTTAAGCGTACGAAACTACAGGCATTTATGAAGTTACATGACAAAATTAAGTCTCTCTCTCTCTCTCTCTCTCTCTCTCAATTGCATTAGGTCAATGCACATTTCCTGGAAACGCGCCCATTTTTTTGCCTTTTATTCCCGAAACGTAAAAACTATATAGCCTTCCAATGTTTGCTTTCATAATGTTTATTTCCTGTCCACAGATGATTCTAACTCAGTACTTTAACACACAGTTAAAAAATGTGGGAATGGGAGAAATTGACGCTTCCTGAGTACGGAAAACACACAAAATACGTGATTGGCACGTTAAACACAAAAACGTATTATTGAGGTGGAACGCATACATAAAAGCACACACATAAGCACAGATAAAACGTTGCTTTTAAAAGTGAGTTTCACACACATCACATGAAATTGTATAACAACAACAAAAACTGTATTTGGTGGTCCCCTATACTATATTTTCAAGTTTCCATTCAGCATACCTTCATAACTTAATTTATCCTGCGATGGTCTGTTGAACATTTTCGAAGCGTATGTCATTGTGTACACACGCAATTATGTTGTTATCTAGTGATGCAGAACGTTCTAAGGGGTCAATGAAAACAATAAAATAACACGGTTGATATAAATGAATAAATAAAAAAGATGAGGAAATAGCTATTTACCTACCGAGGTCGGCTTCGCCTCGGATCGTCAATCTGACATCTAGTACGAAAAAATACCTACCGCGATAGATAAAACGTTTCTCG
This sequence comes from Phytosciara flavipes, assembly GCA_026413405.1. Classification (NCBI taxonomy): domain Eukaryota; kingdom Metazoa; phylum Arthropoda; class Insecta; order Diptera; family Sciaridae; genus Phytosciara; species Phytosciara flavipes. The sequence goes on along the minus strand of JANTFA010024341.1, from coordinate 505 downwards.
CAATTTGGTGTCATAATCACCTTTCCAACTGAACGGTCAAGGAACCTGTGCATGTATACACACAATGCCGTGTGATGTAAAGAGACGCACAGAATATAATCAAGTAGCCAAAGCTAAGTATACGCTTCACCAATTAGTTCTGCATCAATAGGGTGGGTCGATTTTGAACTTTTATTTCATCAGAGGGCGGCACCGGATACAAAAGTTTACTTATTTCCTGAGATTTCAAAATCTGCAGAGAGAAGTTTTCTCAGTGACTTCTCTTTCCTGGATTCTGCATCACCTGACCATGAAAACAAGCTATCATAGCACAAAATTAGTCAACAGTTTTTACCAAAAATGTTTGAATTTGGTTCGAAAAAATTTGACAAAGTTGACGTCGGCAAACTTTCGGGCTGTGTCAACCCGATTCCACTTATAACGTCCGTAAAAGAGCTAGGAGAGTCTATTAAAAATAAGGAACGATCAAAGAATCATTAACAGAAGATATGGCGCTAATAGAGAA
>JANTFA010024230.1:0-15836 GCA_026413405.1 Phytosciara flavipes | reverse complement strand
ATAACGCATGCCATAAATTGTCCATGTTATTTATATGAAACGCTATTGATGCGCGCCAACTATAGGTGAAAAAAAAACCAAACCGGAAGTCTATTCATCCAGTGACAATAAAAAATCAAAACGTTTTGTAAATATTTTAAAATTTAAATCGAAAAATCGTTATGACAAGCATACAAAAAAAAAACTGTACTGCAACGGTGTCATACATGCATACACATATTCGCCCATCACAACCCACCCCCCGACTCCCTCAATCCAGAACTACACATTAAAAAACACTAAACGGGGCGTATACACTTAGCAATACTTCTGTGCTCTATATTTGATTTTTAAGCCTTTGATCTTTACTCTCATATTACAACGAATTATACGCTTGACCTGTCTCATCGACGTTACACTACCGAGATACTTACGTTCATTATTATATGGCAATTTCCATCCTCAGTGAGAACGTTTTGACAGAAATTGAGATTGATTTCTATTGGTTGCCTCAGAGCAACGTAATTTTAATATTTTTAGCAAGTCAATATCTTCTCGAATAAGACCAGATGTATCGAATCCGAAGTATTTTCAGCTAGTTACATGCATGAAATTTGAAGTTAACACGTCGTCGTATCTTTCATTAATTGCATTCGAATTCATACTTCAATTGAAGTTTGGTCCTACGTCCAACATCTAAAAGCTCTGTCGAGTGACCAGTTAGCTAGTGACAATTATAACAAAATGTTCCTTCGTCTGCACATTTTCTCATCTCTGAAAAACGTCAGGAACGCTGACAAAATGATGGATATTTTTCTACTCTGTCAGTCAAGGTGAAACATTCACAATGTAAGATGCTCCTTTATTCTGAACGTTGAAAGAATGCAAGGACGGGCCCCATGAATTGAGTGCACGTAACCAAGTAACTATAGCATGGGTACCATAAAAAGAAATGACGCGCTTGCCAATGTAGGCTCTGATAACAATTTCGTAGGACCAGAGCCGAGACATCAAAAGTAACAATAAATAGATTAGTTGCATAATGATTACGGCAACTATGGACTTCTTATCAGGGAAACATCCGTACAAAGCTTTTTAGACCGGCCTGGAGCGACGAACTTCTGAATCTCTCTAGATCGGAACGTAGCCGAGTAGTTCGTGCAATTACGAACCATTTCAAGCTTAACGATCATCTACACATTATAGACAGGACTATCAATCCTATCTGTTCTTGTGGTCTGGCCTCTAAGAGCGGTGTGCAAATACTTTGCGACTGTCAACTCTACACCAGTTTCAGATTTAACACCTTCGGTTATTACGAACTACATGATGAGGATCTAAAATCTTTAAATGGAAAGCGCCTCTATAAATTCCTGTCAAAAACGGGAAGGTTTTAGAGACAGAGTTGGCAAGTTTCGAGAGTTCAAAATAAAGGATCTATGACCTGTGTCCTCGCTTCCTCCGAATAGGCTAGAAGCATCTCACAATTCCAATCTATATATTTAGACTGGTATTCGTGAGTAAAAAAGTGGAGCAAACATCAATAAGAAAGACATCTCACATATATTTTGAGCATTATCTAAATATTCCTTGAACGCATATGGACATCTAATGACGGTGAAATGTAACATGGAAATTGGTTTGATGTTAGCTTCAATAATTTTGTATGGAAAGGCCAGTCTATATCTGCTATGTCGTTGGTCCATGTCGTTTTCGATTCAGTTTTTTTTGCCAACGAGAATAGTTCGGCCCAAAAGAATTTTCGCATGGAATCGTTCATATGCAGAATTATAATCCTTAGAAAAGATCGCGAAAAATTTACCTAGGCGTAAAAAGTGGTTTAACCAATTCCGTATGCTCTCTCTCTATGTATACGAAAAAGGAACAGTCATATTCCGATGATTTCTAACATTATTTTCCACAACATTGCCGAATGAGAGGTGGTTTCATGTTGAAGAGGTTCTCAACCGTAAAATGTTGTATGTGTACTATGGTGGTGGGTACGTATACTTCATGTACAAGTTTTGAGAACTTGCATAAAGATTGTGTGGAGTATTATTTATATGAGTTTTTAGCCACAATGTAACGTATCGATTCGGAAGTACTTCTGAGAACATGTTAACACATTAGCATTTCATGGCTGGGTGAAAATTGTGTGTTTGTGTGAATACACATAGTACACAAAGGCACAAAAGTTCTCATTTGTTTGAACGGGAAAACTTGATCGTTATGAACATCAGGCAAGTCATAATTTTCGCAACATTTTCTCTGTGGCGGCACAAGGAGGAAAGCAAAAAAACCAACAGCAACAACCAAAAATTAAAAATCTCATTAGTTTTGAGGTTGGGTAATAAATATATGATACATCAGGCCCAGAGGGTATACGGGATGTAATTTTCGGGGGCCAGTGTTGGATTAAAAGAAATTAAAACAAAGTTTTTTTTGGGTGCTTTCTTCCTTGATTCCTCGCCACATTTATCACCATCAATCATAAAAATATTCCAGTTTTTTAGTCTCTTTATATTGGCTTTGCGTTCCTTTTTTTTCTATAAATGTAATGTGCCATTGCCAGAGAGTGAGAGTGTTTTGCAGCTAATGGAAAATGTATAACACACAAAATGGTGTGTTGGGCACTCGGTTTGGGTCTTTTTTTTCTCGGAAATATAATTTTTTTGGTGAGGAAATTTCTTCATCGGAAAATTCAAATCATTTTTAATCTTTAAGTTAAATTCATCAAGAGATTTGGATAATTTTATTGGTTCGGATGGGATTAATGTAAGCGGCTTCCAAATTAAAGGGATTTTTTGTGTGTGTGTGCTGTGTTGCAGGATGGAATGTTGGTATTGAATATTTTTTCCATTCTTTCGGCTCTTTTTTTTGCGTTGTTGTTGTTGTTGTATTTCGTCCGATATCTGGTACTAGGTACAACTACGTTTAATCGAAAATGGTTTTGGTAGAATAAAAATTCAATTAAGGAGTTTTTATGGGTGGATTAGGTATTTAATTATTTGAAATATATTTTAGAATAGCGAACGGAGAGAGAATTTTCGGTCTGCAGCAACAACCTACAACCACCACCATCACCAAAAAAAAACGTATTTCAAAGCAATAAAGATTGCTGAACGTTTTTTTTTTTGGTTCACTACAGCAAGGTAGAGGAACTCCTGCTGTTGAATTCAAATCGAATGTAACAATTTAATGAGTTTTCGTCATTAAAAAAGAAAATTCAAATGGGTACGAAAAAGTGAAATGAGTTTAAAGCCTTTCCGATAGAAAAGTCTGCGAGTTTTTTTTCCCATCGACATCTCGAAGAATGGTGGCGGAATGTATGTGCATTCGATTTTCTATTTACAAGATATTCGTTTTACCTTTTTATCTTGTTGAAACGACCTGGTACTTCTCTACTAAAAACAAAAAATGTTTCACTTGAAACCAACCAAAAAAACAAAAAAATCGCGTTGTAAAAACGGTGCTACGGTTGTTCGTTTATGTTCACACTATTAATTTTCAATTGCGATAACCATCTCATTCCCTCGAGCAGTACCGTACAGACAGTTTTTCATATTTATATGCAAATATGAAAAACTCCTCGATGGTAACTGATCCGATATAAAACTTGACGCACAGTCAACACACAGAAAAAAGACGAAAAGTTATGGTATGCACGGTTTCCCGTCTGTTGAGAGCTTTTTCTAATATTGCTTAGAATGTCGCAGGCGGAAGAAAAAGGCGGATGGAGGAAGACGAAGAGTTTTCGTGATTTTTTTTTTGTAAAAAACCCAAAAAAAGTTTCGTTCGATTCTACCTAACACCGAGGGGTTACTCACATCTATGGACTAATAATCCGCCATAACAACCCGTAAAAAGACCATTACTTACTAGTTTCGCTGGTTGTGGTTCTACTTTTTGAGATCCTTTGATTACCGAAAGTTCTATGTACATAGGAGCGAAGCTAGTAGGCGTCTCCCAACAATACCTTTGCCGGCAAGCCTTTTCCACTTACTACCACAGACTCGAACCAATTCAATCAGCTGTGTTTTGTTGGGGAATTGAACTATCGCACTGATAGCTTCAATCGTTTAGTGGAAAGCAGTCGAGCTAATCACTACGCTATTGAGTCGTTAGACTAAATGGGACTAAATGGCATTCACCGCCCATCTGTGATGTTCAACCTAAAAATTCGTAAAACTATAAGTGACATTTTTTTGGTCAAACGATGAAAAATGTAGTAGACAACCAGATCATTTGGCCAAAAGTGCCCCATCATGGCTTCACGGCTGAAAAATGCCTTGGCCAAAAAAATGTCACTTAGTTTTACGATTCCTTTCTTCATTTACTTGCCATGAAATCAAACGGCTCAGACCGATTTGGGCGCCCACTCAGACTCATTCATTCCGTTTTGTATATTCGGTCCAAGAAGTGCGTCACCTCTCGTCTAGCATCTGTTTTTTTTCCTTCTGCGAAACAGAAAAAACGGACAACGTTTTTTTTTCTGTCTAGCTCAACACAAAATAAACAATGGGCTGGGTGGGCAGCCATCTGTGAATGGGCGAAAAGGCAGCATTCATAATTAAAATGATTGCCAGTTTATCTGTATTTACAATGCCATTCGTAGCAAACAGCTTTATTTACTATTTTATTGTTGAATTTTATATTTCGCTATTCTCAAATGAAGAACAACAACAACGGGGAACAAAAAAACGTTTTTTCGAAATAAAAAATTCAAGGAAATTCAAGGTCGTACATTTCGGCATTGTTGAATAAAAAGGTAAATAAATTCCCCCCAAGCGAATGATTTAATTACCTCACACTTAATATAAATTTGCTTGACACAGAATGAAAGGCAAAAAAAATCTAATTATCTCTCTCTCTCTGTCTCACTCTCTCCCTCCATGTCCGTTCGTTATTCTTCAGCGTTTTTTGTTGTTGTTGTTGTTAAATCCACATGCATATTAGAATGAAAACCGTTTCAAACCATGCCAAGCCATAACTTGACTTTTTTTTATTATTCTAAAGTTGATTGTTATTAAAAGTCGTACTTCCTTCCGTTTTAAATTCCTCTTCTTGAAAAAGCAAACAAAGAAAGAAGGAACGAAAAAAAAAGTTGGAATAAAAAATCCCCACTCACACAACCGTATGAAATACCTATCTACCTCTACCTACCTACCTACCTAGGCTACACACGAATTCACGTACACACGTAAAAATAAAATTAAAATCATTTCTTTATAAAAAAAAAAAGATTGAAGGCAAAATGGTGTGCGACTCATAGGAGAATAATCATTAAAATGTTCTACCCTCCTGTGTAAATTTAGTCTGGTATGTTGGGATCTACTTAATCAAATGGCGTAATATTTTAAGCAATTCACAATGCTCACATTTGTTCCGAAATTTGGTATTACCAACGACCGGGGGGTTTTTTGTTTTGTTGATACATTTTGGGTCTTGATGGGTTAGTCTACAGCTTTTTTCTCAGTTTTCATGCAAAATAGACAGAAGAAACTGTGCTGTGTTAAAAGATGCAAATATCAAAGTCAATTTATTCAGAATAAAAATTAGCAATGCGAAATGATACTAATTTTGTCGCATGAGTTGTTTAAAATAAAAAAAAGAAAGAAAGAAAAACCGGGAAGATAAGTAGAATCCATTTCATTTCCGGTGATGGTGCCAACATACCAGACTAAAAATTGTTTTTGTTTTTTTCTTTCTTAAATTTTGCATAGCTGCTGGTTGTGAAATTAGATATTCTTTATATAGAAGATATACCGGAGATCACTGTTAAAGTTTTTATTGTGTAAATGAAAAAGAATGGACTCAAGAAATGATATAAATTAAAACAATAAAAAAAGTAATTCCAACAAATGTAACCGACAAAAAAAGAAGTTAAAAATTCCATAATAATCATGAGGTTGAACGGAAATGACGAGTAAAATATAATTCATCCAGACAGACTTGCTGCAACCAATTACAAAATTGACATTTTCGCATCACAACTTAAACAAACAAATAAAAATAGAAAAAGAAAAAACATTTTCTCCCAATAGTCCAACAACTGGTTAAATGAACGAAAAAATGTGTCTGGCTACAATGTTATGATATAAAACCAAAGAAAGTGAAATGATTGCAAGCCAATACCGAAACAAAAGTGTTGCATTATAATCGTGTCTGTTGGGTTCAATAAAAATTTATAAAAATTTATTCAAGACAATCGTCACCGCCTTTGCCTCACCGGCTACAATGTTCTGGTAGCCAAGAAAGTTTCGCCGTGGATCAGTACTGCGGCATTGGCGGTCTAAATAGTATTGGACAATGGCCGATACCCAATTGCGGCGGACCGATGTGCCATCATGGACCCGGTCCCGGTCCCGGACCACCACTGGGACTCGGCTCTGGACCAATGTCATTCAACGGGCCACCACCCCTTCCACCACCATTGTGCAATCCATGTAGTTCTAATAGTTTCAATTCAGTGCCATTACCCGGACCGTCAAGATGGCGATCATCGTGTCCAGTACATAGTCCTTTTCGAGTGCGGGCACCCAACGGAAATGTGTGTTCCGGACATCAGGTAAAAGAAAAATGAATTTGAAAAATGTTCTTTACAAACTTTTTATGGTACACGTGGAAATACGTGAAAAGGCTTTTGGATTCGACGACGACGACGACGACGACAGTGTGTTGAGGAAAGAAGAAGAGAAGAAGAATGAGTGAAAAAAAACACACCACCCAACCCACCTATCAATTTAAATAAATGGATTTTCTTGATTCCGCTGACTCGAAGTGACTTTTACAATTTAATTTGTAAATGTCCGTTCCGATCCCGATGTGAATACATTTTTTATGTCAATTCATCTTAATTTGCGCCATTCACATTGTACTTAGATGTTATACTATAACGTGTACACAGAACACACATACGCATTTATCAATGGAAAATATCAGTAGAATGGGTGAGGTAAACGAGACGGTGGAGTTGTGATACCTCACGATATTTTTTATCCGAAAAGTTCCACAAAAGAGAATAAATAGATAAATTTACCATCCACCAACAACCACCGCCGCCATCACACAAATCCCAGAGTATATTAACTGGAGCGTAAAGTATAACATAGACATTTTGTCATTCTTGGAAGGAACGAAAGGAAGGAAAAAAATTAAGACTGTCATTAGGCTGTAACAGCATACTCCCATACACTGTAAACTGTGAGTAAATAACTCAGTTGTTGACAGATGAACTACATTTCTCATTTCATACAAGAAATATGATATTCCCATCCTGCCGGTTATGAATAATGTCGAATTGTGCTGAAATGCTTTTTACATTATTTGCTTTCCAAAAGTAAAATCATGGATTGCGAATTTTTTGTCACTTTTCTGATTATAAGCATTCTATCCATTCGACGAGAGACCCCCTGCACAACGTACATTTTGTGCGTATTGGAACGTATCCACTTTTTTATTTATTTATTTTGTTGTGAGACACGTTACGACTTTCAGGCAAAATGTGTTCCCAGTCTAAATAAGTAGATGAGCTGAAGCGGAAAAAGGGCAACAAACTTTGATTTAGATGTGCATCACTTTAATAAGATCAACAACAAACAAAGTTTTAAGCGAACGCAACCAGTTATATCAAAAGAGACTTTTGGCGGTAGTGGGTGTGTTTCGCCCCGTGATATGTAAATTAGCAGTTTTGTTTGAAATATATTTTACCTGGTTCAATTTGTGTCTTAAACATTAATTACAGTCGGGGAAAACATATTTTACGAGAAGGAAATTTATCTCAGGGAACTTTGACAAATTTATTGGTGAAAAAATGTTAATTTTAAGTCTTGCTTCTATGGGTCTTTATACAGTTGGCAGCATTAATTTTATTGGCTCATGCCATCCGGGTTACCAGGAACGGTTCCGCTGAAAAAAAGGACTGGAGGTAAAAACACTAAATCTTCTTTAATAAAAGCTAAACATCACACCTGAGAATCAGAGAACTCAAAGTGATAATTCAATCGTTGCCACAGTTAAGTGTGAATTAGCGAAATCTTCGAACAGTCGAGATTCAACCCATCACCGATCCTAAAGAGCGTGTTTCAAGAAAAAAGTTGTCCCACAAATTTTACAGTTTGAAAAGGAGATTCATTTGAGCCATAGCTCATTTTACGATTGGTGATGGGTTGAATCTCGGTTCCATGTAAGCTGTTTGAAGATTTCGCGAATTCACTCTCAAGCGAAGCGAATTGCATCCCGTAAGGTTTGTGTGAAAGCTCAACTTGACAAAAAAAATAAAATGAAGTTGGTCAAGTTGAGCTTACACACAAACCTGACGCGATGCGATTCACAACGCGCTCAACATAATTACTGCTTCAACTGAATTTATGAGAATGTTTTAGAACGTTTGGGTTTTTGAACTAACCAAAAATCATTAAACCGTAACAGTTTTAGGCATTGTCTGGTTCTTATTTACGGTTCACTTTTTTTGTGATTCTCTAAAATACCGACAACACCCAGAGGGCGGATGAGCGTTTAAAAATTACCTAAATTTCACGCTAGATAGCTTGAACTGTAACACTGTTAACTGGCAAGGCCAACGGCGTTTCAGTATTTGTATCCTTTTGGACTGTGTAGAATAGATTTTTATCAATTCCTGTAGCAAAGGCTCTTTTCTCCAAGATCAATGACAAACTATTTACAATAAACAAACAAGGAAAGATTTTCCTTTCTGTGTTTTAGTGTAACAGCAAAGTAGGACCGTAATTTATAGCACGTCTTAGTAATCAAATTTATTTCACAAAACATATACAATAACCGTACAATAAATCCACAAAATATGTTTCCCAGATTTTCTATCTGGGTGTTGCAAAAAGCTATATAATGATGCACTATACCGTACACTCTCGCCCACTTAAAATGTATCTGTGGGGGAAGCCCGAAAGAAAAAGAAAAAAAAGACATTGCTATTTAAAGGACATTTCTATTCGGAATGAGATAATATTCATCGACGGGTTGGTGTTTCTTTTTCTTCATCGTTTTTCTTTCTCGGTCTCCCCCCTAAAAAGGAACCAACCGTTCTTGAATCGTTATTATGTACATAACATTCAAACGACACGACACGGAAAAAAGGCCATTAAATTTGTGTATGTGCATAATAAAGATTGTGTTTTTTTGGCTCTTGCGAGATGTAGAAAATGATAGCGATCGATAAAAAATTGAACATTTTGAGACAAAGGGACACTCAACGGGTGTGAAGTTCAGGCGAGTGACATGTAGTATGTAAGTTGGAATTGTGGTATAAATCGATGGGTTAATGGACGAACAAGACATGTTAAAATGCCGTATACTGGGAATATTATGAATTTGATTCGTAAGTTTTGTTAGGTCGATTTGGTTGTATGAATTGTAGCAAAAAACCAGCCAGTATGTGTGTACCAGAACAGATTTGTACCCTAGCAACTAAGTAAAACGGAATCCAATAGTCCTTCTAGCTCTTCCAAGTCCATGAAATTGTGACCAAAACGTGCTTTTATCAGATACACGTCAATGTTCACACGCCCGCCACCTGGACAGCGCTGGCCCACCACTCGACATGTTACAACTTATATATTACAGTAATGGTTACTGCAATAACTAACTCGACTGCCGCTCGGTACTAACAGTCGGAGTAATTACAAATTTATTTAAAAGTTCCAATATGATTTCAATTCAACAATTACTGCGTGCTATTTATCGCGCTGGTGTTACCTGGTGTTAGTGGGTCTGAGACTAATTTTGGTAAACATTTCCTCAGCCGAAATCACTGCCAATGATGTCTGGAATGTCCTCCACCTTGAATTGATAACATTTTTGATTTCCACTTGATCCAAATGATCCAATGATCCAATTTTTGAATATTTCTGGTGGGAGTCCTATTGTTCAATCAGTCATTATCCAGTTGATCATAAATCGATGTCTTCTCTCAGCGCAGGTGGCAATTCCTTCAGCCGAAGAACACATCGTTCTCACATAGTTGTTTCGTACTCGTACTCAAACTGTCGAAAATTCCGAACTCCGCACATCTTGAGCCCAATACACTAAGACGGAATAACTGAGTCTAAGTGGGTCCAAACGGGTCTAATCCACGTGGTTCCATATACCAACCAATAAAGGGAAATGTAAGCTGGCCATCACAACTTAGTCCCACGTGATTTAGTCCATTTAGTCCAGAGGGGAAAATTCACTCAATTGATAAACTTAGAATTCGTCATCGTTATTTACTAGTTTCACTGATTGTGATTATACTTTCAGAGTTCCTTTCGTTGCAGAAAGTGTTTACTGTGCCAGATGTAACCTGCGCGAAGTGCCATCTATGTACACATGAGTGAAACTAGTGGAAGTAGAATGTCAGCAATATTTTATCCACCAACTACCATAGACTTGAACCAATTCTTTTTTCTGCCACAGTCGGGAATCGAACTCTCAGCACTTCTCAGAACTTCTATCATTTAGTGGAAAGCAGACGAGTTAGCCACTACGCTATTGAGTTGTTGAATAAGCATGTAAAATTAGAAAAAATTGCCGAGCAAAAAAATTTCACTTCCAGCCATTTTCACATCTCTTACTTACAACACAAAAGCATAGCACAGGGAGAATCCTAATTGCCCTTCTCGAATTGCATCCAATTGCTTCCCTGGCTAGCACAGAAAAAAACCCATCCATTCACTTTTCTACATGTAAAGATTTCAACAAGCACAAACTGTTACAATTTTTCAATTTAAATTTCAAATATATTTTCGTTAGAATTTTAAGAACACTTACATTTCCGACTAAAACCATCTTTCAAGTCGCTATGACAGCCACTGGGAAAGAATTAAGATGGCTATGAAATATGACTAACGGCTGACCGACGTTTTCATAGCACCAAAGTTTTTTTTATGTTCCATTTTTTACCCACGACTATCAAATTTTCCATATTGGATGCAAGGGTGGACACAAGCAGCATTTTAGTTGTAATTTATTGGTGTTGACCACAGTGACTACAGACGAAGAGATTATCGGATATAAAAAGAAAACGTATGGCATAATTGAAGGGAAATGGGATGGGGGTGAGATGGGTCGGAGGACAATTGACCTTTCTTCTTTTCTTTTGTGTGTCTGAGCAATTTGTACTGGAAGAGTGAAAGGAAACGTGGTCATATTTCAAGTACAACAATTTCTGAACGATGCTCATAAATTGAGTTAAATTGCGTCGAAACGAAATTCCGGCCTAAATTGAATGATAAAAATTTACGGTATAACATCATTTTGTAATTAAAAGCGTCGTGTCAACTGCAAAATTATATTACTGCGCACATGGTATGGGAATGCGGTTGTAGCAGCCAAATTCAATAGCCATTCATCCATAAATATTTTCTACAATTAAAATCGGTTTCATTTCCATTCCCTTTCGGTTATACACGCTTCCATATACCATATCAACTACCGGATTTGAAGTCATGAATTCCATTCGAATGTTAGAATAGTTTGGACGGGATTCTAATGTAACGAAACTTTCCATAAAATAATTGTTTGGGAGTGTGTAAAGTTTCACTGTATTTTAGTGCTATTATAAACAAGTTTGACAGAAAGATGGTGTGTTGTATGGAAATAGAAACTTTCGCTCGATGGAAATATTGTTTGAAGTGCAAACGATACGCCACAAATTTCATTGTAACACGAAAAATGGGCGCACTCATGTTTGCTATGGAGTGATCATGGAAAGTCATATTGTTCTTATCAACATCTGTTCCGCATGCATAAAATTAAACGAATTTGTTTAACCGCGTATGAATCACACAAAATACCTCTGCATTACATTGGTAAGAGAGAAATATTGTTGGAATGAGAGATTGGAAACGGTTTGTTAAATGTCACTGTTTCGTCATCAGTGTGTTCACTACAGCTGTCGTGAAGCATAGTACCATGATCTAGATTAGCGAAGAAATAACCAGAGAACATCCTTGTGTCACGTAGAAGGCAACATTTCCCATGTAGACAACATCCTGCCGCTCTTTTTTAGACACTTTCATCAACAGCTCAAGGAGCTCGTGCTATTTGACGCTATAACATCTGCTTCCACGTTGACATTTTCATACCTAAGTTCAGAAACTGTATCTCTGATGGAAGCTTGAGGTTCCTAGGAAGTCACAATTTGGGAAAAGCATAAGTTATTGCCTCTACCGTGACATCAAAAGATTTTCGATCTTCAATTTCACTGTTCAAATTGAGCAGTTTCATGATGACATCATTCTTGGATCTCCAAATCCAAGATATTCATGCCTTAGATAAAGAATCGATCTAGGACATGCACTACTAGTTCTGAAGTTCTACCTCGTTTCTTTGCATCATCTTCTTTTCCTTCTTTGTTAGCCTCATATCAACTGCTGAATGTAGGCCTTTCCTAGCTACTTCCATCTTGATCGATCCATTGGTTTCTGTTCGTTTGATGCTATTCATTTGATGCTGTTCGTCCATCGTTCTGGTGGTCTGCCTATGGCTCGTGTTGAAGGCGGTCTCTAGTTCACGATATTTTTGGTCCAACGTTCGTCCGCCATTCGTGCGATTTGTCCTGCCCAATTCCGGCAGGACACACGAATCAAACACTTTTCGTTTCAAGCTGTTGTTCATCGTACTTTTGGATATGAACTTAAGCTTTCCAAATGCTGCCCATCCAAGTCCTATTCTTCGCTTTACTTCGGCCGTTTGATTGTCAAGACCCAACTTCAGTTTATGCCCAAGGTGGATTGACCAAAAATATGAATAAGAAGCTAAGAGCATTGAATCTGTAGTAGTATGGGTTCCTCTGGCTGTTATTCAGTGATTTTTAGTTGAATTGAGTGAAGATATTTTCAAAATTAACCAATTTCTAATCATCCCCTATGAACATAATTTTGTGTGACAATAAGTACAGTGAATGCTATGCAATGCCTGTTCGAGAGGTAGTTTAATTTTTGGTTCCCATTAGCTAGCTGAGGGCTAGACTTTATAGTAAGATATCGCACAATTCCTGATCGCCTGAAGCTTAAAAGCATTATTGCCACTGTGCAACAATAAGCCATAGCTTTGATTTGTTGTTTTTTCTCTCATCAGTGTTCTGAGTTCTGATCTATACAACCATTTATTATTGCAACAAAAACCTTCGGTTGTCCCACTCAAATGGCTGGCTTTTTCCAACAAATGAAACTAAACGAACGGACCACTTTGATGTGAGTGTGGGACCGAGATTCAAATTGGGATACGATACGAAAAAGCCAACCATTTTATAATGAGCACATTTGATAATGCCAAACGTTTCATACATAGTGAAAAACCCTTGAAACGAATCTGCTACAAGCATGAGATTAAACGGTATTTGAATCGGTGTCGTTGTTTTAAATTCTCAATAATAATTGTTGAACAATGGCTAAAAGCCATGCAAATATATTTTCACATATCAGCCGGGTTTTTTGGTTGTTGTTGCTGCTGCAGACGGTTACAATAATTATATTGAAAGCAAATAGTGTACTGTACGATAAATACGATTTAATGAAATTCTCGGAAATTTCCATGTTACCTGAAACATTTTAACTGGCAGTAGGAAAATCTCTAACCGACATCACAATTGGAATCGGACTAACTTTTTTTTATTCTATTTTACATCAATTTAATATCCACAGTACGGATTACAACGGATTGTTAAAATGAATGTTGTTGGATACATACAAAGGTTACTATGGGAGACGAGGGGGGGTTGGAAGGACTTTGGAGAGGAGAGTTTGTTTTTCTCTAAATATTTTTAACTGCCATACATTCGCTTTAATTTAAATGTATATTCGTTGGATAAAGTTGACGAAGTTGATTTTAATACAGTCGAGAGAAAAAAAACACACGGTCGACGGAAAATATGATAGGGAAGAAAGTAACGAAAAATGATGTCAAAGTGGAAAACCTTATACTTGATACAAAGGAAGGTATTGCAAATCCCGGCTGCTAAAAAGAAAAATAAAAAAACTTGCAAAACCACATTTTATTGAACATGTGAAGCAGACTTTCTCATTTTAAAGTTTAAAAAAAATTCACAAAAATTTTGTCAACTAAAAAGTTGAGGCCATTTATTATAATATTCTTGTTGAGTTTGCTGATTCATAACCGTAGCGTATACGAGCATCATATAGCCATCCACAGCATATATATCGCCATCTGATATATAGCCAATTCAAACATTATAATATAGAAGAATTGGCTGGAGAAATTCTCCGAAAGGAAGTTAGTTTATGACAAGTCCAGATGTTGCATTTAGTTGGTGAAAGACTGGTGGAACGCTGGCTGTGTGTGTGTGTTTGTCCACATAACTAAACTGTACAATTCCGCAATGAGGTTCTAAAGTTTTAATGAACTTTGTGTGCAGTTCAATTATGAACGAATAAGTTTTTAAATTGAAACAGTTGCAAAGTTGTTTGCTAAACGAAATTAGTTTGTATTTTCATCGTAATTATGCGTACAATTACCAGGCGTGTCAGTCAAAAATGAAATATGTTTATTCAATGAAAAATTCCTTTTACCGTAATATACCGTAATACCCGCATCCTACACTCATGGCATCCGTATAATACAAATGCGAAGAGCCAAAACCTGACTGAATTTGGTAATCCCAAATATATATTCAACGAAAATGATGTCGTTAGTAATATTGTATTGAATGTAACACCAATTCGATTCATATAATTTTGGCCCATCCTCATTGGAAAAGAGTTTAACTTGTTAAATTAACTGTAAATAATTCAGCCACCGAGTAAGTAGTTCCTTTATACGTTAGAAGACGAAACAAATTTCGTTAGAGAAGAAGCTTTCCAATTCAATTTCGGGTCCAATTAAATTAACCTGATGGGTGTGTTGTGTATGTTTAGGCACCCCCCAAAATGGCATTAGACCCGGCAAAATACTATCTCAAGTTTATAGATGAACATAAAATGAAACCTTTTTTTGAATCTATTTTCAATGCTTTTGTCGAAATTATAGACGTAAAACGAACTGGTAGTAATAGTGGCACGATCAACCGTAATAAAATCTATTTGTTACGAATAAGGATTTCTCGTCGATCTAAATAAATTAATTTAACTCCGTCCGAGTTAGACCTAATTCATGGCAGTTGTTAATTGTATTTACACAAGACGTTCAGTGAAACAGACCAACAACTATTTCGCACTGCGCCTTTAGTTTGCTTTTCCATCGAGGGGAAACTACTTCTAAAAACGGTGTGACCTGACTTTTGACATTTCCTGACTTATGGAACAATTGCCGGAGCTAGATGACTTTCACAACTTATCGTGACTTACAATGACTTTCATAACTCATACTGACTTTTGTGACTTGGCATGACTTTCGGTGCTTTTAAATTCCTGTACATAACGGTACTTTGCAGGCTTAATAGCTCAGAACAATAAAATGAAAAAAAAAATAAAAAAGAATCAAAATCACAGCTGCAGCCTTCCAACCAATTCAAAGCCTAACCGTTCAGCTCAATAAAATCGAACACTGTCCCATCGCACTTGTAAATCGGACAATCGTTCGGAAGGTGTTTCATTGTTTGGTTTTGATCGCCGCTAGCACAACTGGGGTCATTGATGATTTTCCACTTGAACAACATTTCATTGCATGGGCCGTGGCCGGTTATAAGCCTGTTCAGATAGCACCATAATTTGCGAGAAAGGGCGAAATCTCCTGACTTAAATAAATAACTGCTGAAGTCGAGCAAGTTACTATTGATGCCAATGCTCGCCCAGATTTTTTTGTACACTTCCTTAGGGTTGAGGTTAGACGAATGCAGAAGATTTGCTATTTCAAAAGCAGGTTTTCAAGATTTAAGTCTCTCG
>JANTFA010024119.1:0-15848 GCA_026413405.1 Phytosciara flavipes | reverse complement strand
CTTCTGTTTATTCGGTCGTGTGTCCTTGTGATTTAGTAATTTCATTCGATTGATTGAGGGTAAGAGGGTAGGAGGACGAAGGGGGAGGATGGTAAACAATCTTGAAAAACATGTGAACGCCAATATTTCACGCACCCCCTAGGCTTAACAACACCCGAAACTGACTGTTCTTCCAAGAAGTAGGATCACAACTTCTGTTCAATTCCATTCCTATATGTCGTCGAAGGCTGAGTCAGCTAATTAAATTGTTGGCTAATTTTGAATTCACCGAGTCATTATTTTCGTTGTACTTCAAAATGCAACCATTGCATTAATCCAGAAGAAAAATCGCAAATTTAATTTCTGTTTGCTTCGAATACAAATTCCTCGAATTCATTCGAACGGCATGTCTGACAAGCATGTCTACTGTGTAAAGAATTTGAGTTTCGTTTGCGACACTCTTGGTGACGTCACTAATTTCGTTGTAATGTTAACGGATTATATTTATGTCTCTACAGCGACGTAAAGTTTTATCTGGGTGGATTTATCTGTACCTATAATTCGCTGCGCGTACTATGCTGCTTCCTGTTAGTTGTGACAACAGTGTCGTGTCATTTTGGAATTCGTTAGCATCATTTGTTGTCCAATCTCCGTCCTTTACCCAACTATCAAAACTCAGTCTACCGATAACCGTTTCTAGAAGTTTGAAAAATTCTCCTAGAGCCGGCTTGAGACGGCCTGGTTGGTCGTGGTCAATAAATCAATAATCTCACATGACCATTGAGATTCGGATAATAGCGAATTTCTACTGCTACTACGGAAGTGGATTATACACCGCATCCGAATGTGCACTGTCTCCTTTACTATCATTTCAATTCCAAATTCACTAGCTTTGCAGTGTCCTTTATGGACAACGAGGTCGTTTCTTCAGCAGAGACAGCAGTAAATTGACGGGTGGATGTGTTTTGAGACTTTTCGTCTGAAGTTCAATTTTCTACAATCTAATCGACGTTATTCATTCTACATGAATTAGCATTGGTAATAAGTGATTGAATTGTAATACCGACGTCTTCTTATAATTCTGTCCCTCAACTTGGAATTTATCTAAATTTTTACATTTTTGCCAACTCGAGCCTGCCTTTTCGACCAGCGGCTCTCACAGCAGCTTTCGGCAGCTCTCACGTCTGAGTTTAGGTAGCACTGAGTCGTAGCGAGCCAAATAACAACAATAAATCTAAGTTCGAAACATATTTCGCGCTCACTTGGTAATGACATGCTGAAGAGCTGCTCACTGGATGAAATTTTGTGACATCAATTGTCCGTTTTCAAAGCATTCCTTGTCAATATTCCTTCCGATGTGAGAGAAACCCCCCGCTATAAAATGACAACAGACAATTGGAATTAGTGAAAGTTGTACATTGAAAACGAGTAAAGAAAATTTTCGATTTTGCCCTGCCGACGGACTGTGTTGTTCTCGATAGCCCATTTCGACTTTACGTTTGAAAAGCAAAAGAAAATCTACCGTTTCTAATACTTGGAATTCTGAGTGTACAGTAAATCGTCTATTCCCACAAATTCAAAAAAAACCTTTTAACCCCAACCCTGTGGCAGTTGGCGGAAAAAGCTTTCACACGGCTTGCCGGCAAAGATATTGTCGGGGTAGGGGCGCTGGCATTCTACTCCAACTAGTTTCACTCCTATGTACATAGATATCACTCGATAATGAAAGGACCTCTGAAATTAGAACCACAATCATTGAAACTAGTAAATAATGATCTAGTTTCTTACCCGTCAAGAGCTGTAACGGCGGACTATTTTTTATCTCTCATTTTGACGTGTGAACCGAAGACCACTTGCATTTAACTGTACAAAAAATGTTCTCCTTTAACATTCAATTTCAATTGCATATTCATGCTAATCGTTTATTTGATAGTTTTGGAAAATGTTAATATATGTCGGTATTTCAGCAGTTTTGGGATCATCTTTTAATCCCGTTCTCTTCGAAGTAGGAGGGGGTAGGATGTAAGTGTGACTTGCGTGTTATAAGTTGTACGATAAGTGGGGTCTGAAAATCTGTAAAAAGTGAGGACGGGATTTATGGATGGTCCCATCGTCCTTAGTGGCCATTCACAAATTACGCACGCTCTATTTGGTGAGGTGGGGACTGCCAAAAGCCTTCGCTTCATACATTTTTGAAATTTTCTAAATTATTTTCAATATGCTAAGGGAAGTGGGTTTAAAATTCCCCTTAAAAAGACTCCTGAAAATTGAAGTTGCTGATTAAATCCGTCCGAGGATCGAAGTAGGGGTAGATCCGTAGATCCATGTATTTTGTGACGAAAGTTTTCTCGTTTACTCCCACGCTATTTATCATTGTATTGTGCTACAATCCACAAGATCCCAATTTTGTTTTCTGGCATTGTTCATAGGCTGACAGAAATGGAAATATTTTTTTGCTAACATGACTTACGATGGTTTTACCCAATGATTGTGCTTCGCCCGGAAACATTACGGTCTCCATTTTAGTTGATAAACTTTTGGGAATGGTTGTTAAATGACTATAGCGTAAGATTCATAAAAGTGGTAGTGTCAGAGAGCCTTGAGTACCGTTCATAAATGACGTCACGCTCTTATTGACATAGGGTTCAAGAAAACGTACGACTAATTTGTGTCATGTTTGACCTTTTTTGCTCGACAATGAAAAGTATCTAAAGTAGCGTGACGTCATTTATGAACGGCCTCATACGATAGTTTAGTGAGTTGCCGTACTTGGTTTGTATTCGATTGTATATTCTCAGCAAACCATACTTAATCAATCAACAATCCTGCATTGAAGCTATCGAGTTTTGTTTACATAATCATCTCGAAAACCTCATATCGATAAACCAAAACAACAAATTCGTTTAACCACACGACATCATGTACACATGCTTCCATTTGCTTCTCTCGTTCGTATTTTACTTTATTTTAGCACAGTTGATTAAACATCACTTGTAATGTGACTCCCACAGCACTTGGTTTTACGCTTATCCGTTTTATTTCGGTATGCCAAGTAGCGCAGAGACCGACACAAATAAAATTCTATCAAATGTCCCGCGAAATTCGTCAGCTTTGTTTTTCAATTCGTTCGAAAATTCTGCATTTTATGAACCTCTGCTATATTGGTTTGGTGTTGGTTTCATTTGCTGCTCGTTGGATAAACGTAGCATTTAAATGTTTGTGTTATGTTTAACTGAATATCATTTTCAATTCAAACCGAAACTCAAACAAAGAGTATCCAACATAATAATCAAAAACTTTATTTGTAAATAAACAACGGCAACCAGTTGGTGTGCAATTAAATGAAATTACCTTACCGTTAAGTGTGGGTAAATTGCACGAGTCGCTACCTAGAAAATGTTGTACTTTTCACTCGTATCTCGCGTGATCCACTGCTCACTTTACATATTATATTTAATTACCATGCTACACTATAATGGTGTCTACCTACAATCTGCTCTTTATGGAATTCCGTTCATTTTTTAATTGTTATTCCTCATTTTTTCTGAAATCTATGAATCTGTGTGGCGAACATCGAAAAGAGGATATCGGTTCTGGTGTTCTGGCTGTACAGAATTGATGGCCCAGGCAAAGTTATAGAGTTTCTTGCGAGGAACAAAGCTGGAGAAAAGGTTTTGACATGACAAAATGCCCCGAATTTGGGATTCGAGGTGATGATTCTAGAATTTTTCAACTTCCATCAGGCTTTTTGATGTTTTTGTGAAATTGCCGACGTATCGGAGGTGCTGATTCTATGAAAAATGATTGCGTAACTTAAAAATCCATTTAACGAGAGTTACTTGGAACTAAAATTTATTGTATTCTACCCTGTCCAAAGCCAACACGTAGTGTTACAGTTAAGAAATGTTGGACGTCGGAGTTGAAAAGCACACGACGTATTTCAGTCGGAAAGGAAGCTTTGACGATTGAATCAGTACAGGCATTTTAAGTAATGATGGCGTTGCAAAGCTTTTCAACACAAATAAACTAATTCTTTACGGCGGAAATTCACACTCAGTTCATTATGTTCAATTTCCATTATGTTGGCAACGCTTCGACGACTTTCTATAGAAATGTGATGTTTGATGGACGACATAGTCGTTGATGTAACCGTCAATTCAAGCGATTTGTTCATCGCAAACTTCATACTTTATGTAGAAAGGAGCGCAAATCACATTTTTAGAGAATTTATAAAAAAAATTTTCCAGTTTCATCTTTTATTCGTAAAAGTAAATGATAGCGACCGCTTCGTTTTCGACTTATAAACCAATTTATGCGCGAAAATCGAAGAAAAACCTGATTTCGGCGTTCCTAATTGAGTAACTTGACATCAGAAGTACATGTTGCGGCGCTTTGTTGCTTCAGCATAAAGCGACATGAATTTATTATTCCCTTGACCTGACTGAAGTCAAAGTTCTGTACACCAGAAAATCACCTAAATGCCCGTTACACCGGTTAAGGCGTTAAATAACTTGAGTAATTCCTAACCAATTTTCAAAAATTTTCTTTTCGTCGACGAAGAATGAAATTCTTGCGTTCGAGTCCGGAGATGAACAATATTGGAGTAGCGGGATCGGGATGGGAGTAGTGCTAGACCACTTAAGTCTTCAGTAAAAAAATAGAAAATAGATTTTAGAAGCTGAAATCAAGTGGAAACTAATTTCCTCTTCGTTTTGTGTTATTCAAAATTTTCCTTTACAAATACAGGGAGGGAAAAGTGAGATCGTTTTTAGTTTAATTAGTAATAAATTTTTGTGCTCGTTTGTATTAGAGCTATTCAATTGTAATTACTGTTGAATGGCAAACAAACTTGTGCTTACCAGAGAAATGGAAAGTTGGTACGTCTGTGCTAAGAGGAACGTATTATGACAGTTTGTTTCTAATGGGAGAGAATTTGAGAGAATTTTATACAAAATTCGTTCCATCCTCGCCCATAGGAACCAAATGTTATTCACATGTTCCTTTTCTATGTAGCCGCTGGTGTACCAACTTATCATTTCTCTGTTGTCTATAAGTTCGTTTGTTTAACTGGTATTTTTACACTTATGCAAACACTTGGCTTTACCATTAAAAGTATCAAGTATGTAACTCTGGCAAAGGCGTTTGTGCGTTTGTATAAGTCTTAACAGCTGTTACAACAACTTCACCATACTTAGGCTCAAGTTGTATTGCGAATTAAAAAAATCTTTTAAAATTATTTTCAGTCAAGGTACTCAAACGGTGGGGCCCTGAGGGTGTACCTTCTATAATATATTCAAATCGAACGAAGATTCCAAAATGTTTGTTCCCGATTTGATTAGATCTTTCCTCTCTATAATTTTCAGTTCTGATAAATGAAGCCATCGAAGACGACAATTTGAAAAACAAAACTTTAAAAATCACCGACTTTGGATTAGCTAGAGAAGTATATAAAACGACACGAATGTCTGCAGCGGGAACATATGCCTGGATGCCACCAGAAGTAAGAGCTGTCATTTTCTAAGTTTTGTTTTGTCATTGAAAACGTTTTTCGTTTGTGTCTTAGGTCATAAAATGTGGAACTTATTCAAAGTGAGTGAAAAACATTTTTTTTTAATTTAATTTTTGAAAGTTGAAAACAAACGTTTATCGTACAGAGCCTCAGACGTTTGGAGCTACGGGGTCCTTTCATGGGAACTTCTCACCGGAGAAACTCCATATAAAGGATTTGATTCGTTATCGGTAGCATATGGTGTTGCTGTGAATACGTTAACCTTGCCTATACCAAAAACATGCCCGGAAGGATGGGGAAAACTAATGAAAAGTAAAGCGTCAATTTCATCGAACTGAATGAACTGGAAAATTAGATTTTCCTCTCTCTAACTAACTAGGTTGCTGGGCTAGTGATCCACACAATAGGCCTTCGTTTAAGGATATTCAACGTGAATTAGATGCAATAGCTCGATCAGGATTTACGCAAACGCCAAACGAATCATTTCACACGATGCAAGATGGATGGAAAAAGGAAATTGCTGAAGTATTACACGAGCTGCGCATTAAAGAAAAGGTAAAGGAAGAGAAATTGATATCAGAATATCACAATACAAGGCGAATGGAGGTGGGTGGGGTTGGTCCTTGATGATCTCTTATGCTGTGGCTTTCCTTTCCGAATACATGCCCCCCTTCTTCCACCCCTATTGATAAATTCTCGTCTTTTTCTCTTTCTTTTCAATTCGGCTGCCTCGAAATTTTCTGTTTTGAATGTAATGATGGGGTGTGTTCATAAAAAAGGCTTTCAAGTCGTTCGAAGAGGTAAGTCACATTTGACTGGAAGCTTTGCCGATTCAGTGCCGTTTTTTCTTTCTTTTAACATTCGACTATTCGTTACGTTTAATAAGATTAAAATTGTTGCACAACATACATTTTGCCGCATCATCCGTTTTTATCGCCTGAGTTTGGTTGTTCATCGCCTGTTATCCTCTTGTGTTACTTACACCATACTTTCCTACAGCAGAAAAACTTTTCAAGATTTTAAACCCGGAAATTTTTCTTTTGTTTCTTCCATTATTCAGCAATTGCGTAGCCAAGAAGAAGATCTCAAGAAGAAACAGCTGCAGCAACGACAACACGAAGAAAATTTACAAAAACGAGAACAAGAATTAGACGCTCGAGAAATCGAACTATTAGGACGCGAACTTAATATTATGATAACACAGAGTGCACCGACGCCCAAAAAGCGTCTGGGAAAATTTAGCAAAAGTAGACTGAAGGTATGAAGAAAAACCTTTTTGCATTTCTACTGAGATAATTTCTAAGAGAAAAATGAATTTGGTTCCCTTCCGTATTTAGTCACTGAAACGCGAACCGGGACAAATTTCTTTTCCATTAGACTTTAGGCATACCATTACGGTGAAACGTGGTGTGAAAGACGATACACGATCGAGAACGGACACTCCGCCTGGATCGCCCGCATATTTTCCTAGATTGAGAGCAATTGCGCGTAAGTACCCCGAAAATTATTCTGAGTTTTGTTTTCCCAGTCAAATTTTCACAATCATTTTGAACTAGAGTGTAGTCTCTCTCTTTTCACCCATAGCTCAGTTTTTGTTTTTTTTTTCAATTTTACATTGTTGATCGTTGAGCTTACATTTGATAACATTTTGACAATCGAGCGGATGTTGTAGAAAATTTTTCCTAAAAAGTACAATAAGATGCTGAATCATTGAACACATAAGGGGCCATCCATAAAGGGGGAACTGGATATAAATTGTCCATTTTCGTACAAAATCATGTACAGAGGGGGTAGTAGATCAAAAATCGAGCGTGCACAGGCTCCCAACGCGCCGATATCAGTAGGGGTCATTCATAAATTAAGTATGCTCTATCTGGGGGAGGGGTCGTTATTTTAATCGAGCACAATTTGAGAAGGGTCCCTTAAAGAAATCGTGTTTTTCGGCATTGAGAACCATCAGATTTCATTTGTGGACGATCCCATAGTGGTTTCATGCCACTATACAAGAAACATGTGAGTATTAGCTAATAGCTGACATCCTCCACACTAAGATAAGACAATAATCCGACGACTACACTTCGTTAGCACCGTTACGGCCTTTGTTAAAGTTCACCGAGTTCGATTTTGAGTATTTTCCCATGTTGCCGCCACAACATCAAATTTGTGCTTGATTTCAACTCTGAGAGTTCTTAACTCCAGCTTTCCGATGAACCCATAGCAACCGTTGTCCTACTTTCCTTGGCTGCAGAGCCACCAAATGCTATTTTTCGTGTGTTGAGCGAACCCCAACCGCCACGTATGGCAGATACGATTTATCTGAGATTGTGTTTGGTACCGGAGCCTATCTAACCATAAATGTCAAACAGACTTAGGATATAGTGCCGATTCTGGTAAGTCAAAATTCGAAAGAATTTCTTACTTCTTCGTTACGAAAACTGGTGTATCAGCAAACTTAATCTACTATCCATCGTCAATCGAATCATTTTTAGCCTCAACGATTCAACATTCTATTGAAGATTTGCATGTCATGTGTTGTAAGCCGATTCTTTTCAATAGCTGCCCAAGGTTTTTGGCCAAGGCTCTATGGGATATGTGTAATCGAAGTGGTCGATTTGTATACATTTCATGATCCCTCTTCATTAGTGTAATCGATAAATATTGACGCAAGTTTGATTCATATTGAGAGCAACAAAGACAACAGAAAAGTCATCATTTGCTGTCTCCGTTGCACTCATACGGAACAGACGTTTGGCAGTATTGTTTGAGTCGATAATGTTGATGGATTCTGTATGTATTTTGAATCGTTGACGAAATTATTCGTTCACATGTCACATATAAGTCATAGAATAGCTGTAAGAAATAATCGGCTGCAGAACGAAGGAGTGATCTTGTGTGCGCATTGTACTTGTAAACTCACGTATTTTGGATTTATTTCAACACTTTTATCGTTACGCTTTTGAGAACAACGTACATTATACGGCATGATGTTTCATTAATCTTTCATGTAGCTTCAAAATTGACGCGATAATCGAATTTAGCATTAACTGGAAGAAATTTCGTTATCATTTTTCATCTAAATCCAATATGCGTGTGAAATCAAAAATTGGTAACTGGAATTTTGCTGTGAGTTTTAAGAGTGACTGCTAATTTAACATCTTTGTTTCGATCATTCCATTGTTATCGATCCTATAACTTGGCTGTGCCCACAGCATACTGACATAAAAATGCTGTCACATCCGACTAACATTCGAATCTCTTTACTGAATCTTAACGGGTGCGTTCGATGATTGTTTTCGTTTCATTTCCATGATGACAATACCTTCCAAGAGATTAGCATTGTTTTGATGACAGTGTAACGAATGCAACACTGAAAAGTACCGCGTCGATCAGACTCATCAATCAATTCTTTAACCATAATTTTAATGAATAACATTTGGTGGAGGCACGATAACCATAAACTAGCCCCGCTCATTTTAACAACTACTAAAAAACGAATTCCCCAATCAAACTCCTCCTCCATTAAAATAAATTACAAAAACGAAAACAAATCTTCGTTACCCATTGAAATCCAACAGTCCCATCCGATGGCATCAAAGGCAAAACATGGGGACCATCAACGTTACATCAACGTGTGCGCGAAAGAGGCCATTTGCCTGCATTGCGCCCTACCGCACGATCACCGCAATTTAGCAAAAGTGCACCGAATCTGGACAAGTCTCGCACAGCCAGCAATTCAACATCCGCATCTCATAGCGAAATCATAGGTAAAAGCGTTGAAGGTTTGACCACAACAAGTTTATCGAAAATAAATTTAGACGATGATGACGACGATGATGATGATGAAGATGAGGTGGAAGTGAAGGGCTGTTTCGGATTCATTCGAAGCGATGTCAGTTTTAGCAAGCGCAAGAAATTTAGTTTAGACAGTGAATTGTCCGAAAATATATTGATTCTGAATGGGGATGAAAGATTGCAGTCGCCCGACACAGATGCCACGGATTCGACATCGAGTGGTGATAAGAAAAGTGCTAGAAATTTGGACGACGACGTTCCGTACGATCGGGTCTTTTATCGTGCTATTCAGAAGAGCTTAGATGACATTTTCTCGCGCGATGATTACACCCATCAATTCGTTGCCCAGCAAAATGCTAGAAACTCCAAATCTAGTGGTGATTTGACGTCATTGCACGAAGGCGACGAAGAAACCTATCCCGCGTATCGTTTCCAACGGCACGGTTCAATATCCAAATTTGGTCGGGAATGTTTTTTCACAAACAAAGCAGAATCGTTTGAGGCTAGCGAAAATGAGGTCAGCTTTGCATCAGTTAGCTCTACGCAAGACTCGAGACGCCGGCCATTCGACAGTTCGTTAGAAGATAGTTTCAATGCTTTGAATATTGCATACGATAGTCCTGGTAGCAAATATGACGAACGTAAAAACTCAATGTGCAGCGATCAATCGTCCGTAGATTTGTCGACAGCATCTCGCAAGAGCTCGGTGACATTCCGGAAAAATGTCGACTCGATCGATTCAGATCCAGAACACTTTTCTAGCAACGGTCGACCGAATCTTAACGAAATGGAATCGATTTTTGTGCCAACCACACGTATACCTCAAATTGCCGATAAATTGAGTTCGAAAGAACGTTCAAAGTTATCGCTGAAAAGTGCACTGACCAACAAAATCGATCGGCCGCGTTTGCAAAAGTGCAAGGGTGGCCTGTCGAGACTATTCAAAATTAACAAAACAAAAGCGGTGGTCCGTACGAACAGTTTGTACAATAAGTTTGACGGTTCGTGTGAATTGAATGAAAAATTACTGGACGATTCAGCGACGAATGCAGCATCGAATGAACCACAATACGATGCAATCTTTCGTACCAAAAACTTTGTTTTGGCTAAACAGAACGAGGGTCAATAGTGTTGCATTGATTGGCATCATTTACAGTAAAGCAAGATCAGTGTGCGAATGTCTTATAACGAAAAATTGATGCCGAACTGCGTGGTGAGGCGCTCGGCACACCGCTGTTTGCACACATTTCGTGCTTCATTATTCTAAATGTTATTGGAAATTGACCTTCTTTTAGTTAGATGTTCTTGGTCGAGTATTATTGATAACTACTTGAGCCGCCGCACTTGTGAGCGGCTTCAGTGACCCCATTTTCATCTTCATCTTTCCAAATTTTACTATTTATTGTTGTTAGGAACACTCTATTGAGCCATTCAATCATCATCCACTATTATTCGAGTAATAAGAAACTTTATTTAAAAAGAGAAAAAGAACCCTCGTCCTAAGTGTAGATTTAGGTAATGAATATGATGCTTATAAAGTGTCGTATCTATAGATAGGTTTAGTTGAAATTAGAAACAAAAAAATCGTTCGTCAAGTCGTTCGTAATTGCGGGACCAAAATCTTCACTTCATTCAGAAATTATATTTTAACAAAAGGAAAAAAACAAACGAAAATCACGCGCGCATAGTTTAGTGTTCTGGCGAAGGCTTAAAGCTTCAATTTTTGTGGCGTTTCAGTTCAATATTTATTTTCATCATGGAACGATTTGTACAC
The DNA here is from genome assembly GCA_026413405.1 of Phytosciara flavipes. NCBI lineage: Eukaryota > Metazoa > Arthropoda > Insecta > Diptera > Sciaridae > Phytosciara > Phytosciara flavipes. The sequence goes on along the minus strand of JANTFA010024119.1, from coordinate 4,794 downwards.
ACACACACGTTAGTTAGATTAGCAAAAACTCAGTTTTTAAAGCTGTAATTATATTGAACGCGATGTGAATCGATTCGCGTAAGGTTTGTGTGAAAGCTCAACTTGACGAAATTTGTTTAATTTTTGTCAAGTTGAACACTGTCGTCACACAAACCTTACGCGATGCGACTCGCATCACGCTCAATATAATTACAGCCAAGGAGTCATAATTTTGTCGTTTTTCTTTCTATTTTTTTTTGTAATCAATCAGTTCGTAAATTTTATTTATTTGAATTTTTTGTTTGTTTGTTTTACGTTGATCAGTGTGCTATATGATAGAAATGAAAATTTTACAATTTTAAGTTTCAATAAATTTTTACGCTCATGTCGATAAACTACGTAGATGTTTCGTGTTTGAGATTTGTATAGACGCATGATATGAGTTTCCATTGACTTTGTTTTTCGTAGTGAAAAGTAGAAGCTTCGTCCTAGAAATTCAATTGAATTTTACGGTATAATGAGATGAACATTTATGAAGTCAACGGGATTACTTTTCCCAAATGATATTCAGAAGCCAATTTCAGTCAATGCAACAGATTACAGTTCTGTTGTCAATTAATATCCATTCCACTCGTAGGAATGAACGACTGAACCATCACCTATCTTTGCCCCTCATTGCAAAACTTTCTTTTTCAACATTAGTGAGATTTTTGAAGTCATGAACCAACTGCTGCGTTACAGTTCGTGACATTTATTTACGTGATCGTATCAAAGGTTTCTTCTTTCTCTAATTTCTCCTACTCCTTCCATTTATTCGTTATGCGTTATGGTGAAATGAGAGAAGTTGGAGAAGTTCTAGAATTCAAATGAAATTTACTCCTAACTCCTCGCATTCCTTTTAAAACAGAAAATTCACAGACATGTGACAATAGCGAATTATAAGAAAAAAAGTATTTCATTCATGTTGCTTTGTTTCTGATAGGCTGACGATGTTTTCGCTTTTCAATGCTTCTGATACAATCATACACACAATATTGCCAATATTCCATACATTTCGTCATTTGCCAATATTTCTTTGACAGTTTATCTGTATCTGTATGAACGTTCCGATTTGAAACAAAGCTGAATAAATGAAATTTCATTTTCTTATAATTCGTCAATGTCACATGTTCCCCATCTGCATTTACCTATTTCATATGAAAAGTCACACTCCATAATATCCGGCTTTGCTCGGGAAAGGTGTACCATAGTCAGTTACATAAATGGATTCTCGCTTTTCGAAAACTATTATCAAAATGTCCTTAAGATTACCGCATTGTGTCCTTAGACTTCGTTAAGACTATTTCCATCTGGAACCGATTCATGTGTCTATCAATCAATATACACTAAACTAGAAATGCATTCAATAAATTTTTAGTTTGAGTTTATATAAATTAAGTTGAGTGTTTCTGTGGAAGAAGAAAATCGTTGATTTTTTAACGATTCTTTCAAACGAGAAATTTTTATAATTTTTTTTCGTTTCAAATATTTTTTTCTTTACATTTTTAGTTTAAAAAGAAGAGAAATATTGTTAAAAAGGAGTTTTTCAAACCGATTTTTTGCTTGAAAGTTTATTTTTTTAACTTAACTTTACGGTGGGTCATCATAATTTCGAATTATTTATTGCCGTCTGTAGAGATCTTCTTGTAAATAAAATGATTTGTTTCGGTGGAAGACCTCTAACCATGGCTATGTTCAAATTAGTAACTTCTATTTATAACAACAGTAATTAACACCGTAAATCATTGTTTGAGAAGGAGGCATGGCCAGTTAGCATGAAATTGTAGCCTACATTTGTGCGTTTCGTATTTCATTTTCGATGATTTATTTTCACAGAAATCCTTTTTCAAAAATTTAAAACCAATATTTTGACGAAAAATATGTTAGCTTTCAATGAGTTTGACCACTGCTCAGAAAAGAGGGCTCTCTATGAACATTTTTGATAAATTGCTCAGTTTTCTCAGCGCTGGTAAAGCTTAAAACATATCTGGAAAATGGTTTTTGTAAAAAGTATCATCGAAAATAGATTAAGAGGCACGAGCTAAAATTGTAGCCTACATCGAGGTGTTTTTATTTTATTTTTGACGATATCTTCTCAAAAAGTGTTCTTCAAAAATATGGAACTTTTACTGCCAAAAAGAATGTGTCAGATTTCAGTAAAAAATAGATTTAATTGTGTCAAAACTTCACCAGCGGTAAAAAAATGAGCAGATTATGAAGATTTCGGTAATCTGCTAATTTTCCTCTGCGCTGTCAGGCTGACACGAACAAATCTATCTTGTGAGAGTAATGGTTTTACATTTATGGAAAAGGGCTTTTATGAAAAGATATTGACAAAAAACAAAATGAGAAACGCCTCGATGTAGGCTACAATTTCAGCTCAGTGGACAAGCATCAATGTGGCCTGATATTTCAGCGTAGTGGCCATGACTTTTTCATAAACAGAAAATTAACCCTCAATACACAGAGACTCAAAATCAATCTAAAAAATCGCTTTGAAATTCTTCTTTAATCCTCTATTTAATTTATATCACAAAATAAATGAAAAAATAAAATGAAATTTTGTTCATTTGGAAAATGGTGAAGGGATAAACGGAATTAATTAATTAATTTTTGGTTCTTATAATTTTAGTTAAAAATAATAATTAATTTCAAAATCACGAATAAAATACTTCAGGAAATTCGTTGTAACATTCAGAAGAATCACAAAGAATAAAAAAAAAAGTTTTTTTTCTTCGATTATATAATTCGTTTTTGGTATTATTTTCTTATGATTTCCTTTCTTTAGTTAGCTGAAAATATCGCTTCGGTGTGACATGTCCATCACAAGTATGTTTTTTTTTTAAAGAAATTGGTTTGGCTTGCATGCTTTTTCGTTGGGTATGAAGTGAATTAGGGGACGTCAGATTATTCGAACAGAAACTGAATGTCCAGCACAATCGGGAACAGAAACCATTTTTCCTTGCCAAAATAGCCTTGCGCTGAAGGAAAATTGTTTGTGTTTCCGTTTTTGTTGCGCATTTAGTTTCGGTCCAAACTAACATTCCCTAATATCTGATTTATTTTCAGTTAACAATAAATTTTGCCTCGATCTGCGCTGAGTCTGTTATATAATTACGATCACAAATTGGTATCAGTCGATGTATCAGTTGATACTTAAACATAATCATTCGAAGCGACATTTGTGTCGCACGATAATCACTAAAAAGACAGAGTAGCGGAGTAGACCAAAAGCATGTGGCCTCCTCTTTACTTACTATACGAGTTTTTCTGGAATTCTGTCGGTATTGCAAACTTGAACAGAATTGTACTTGTTGGAACTGCAACAGAAATGTTTTCAGAATCACAATGTCGCTGATACTCCCACTCTCATGCACTCGAAAAAGCTCCGAACAAGAACATAAGAGGCTATCATACTCTCAGACAAATAGAAACTAAGGGTCTGTCCATAAATGACGTCCACCGTAGAGGGGAGTGGGTCTGGCCAAAGTGGAGATGCCACGTTAAAGGTCGAGTGGAATAGTGTACAGAACCTAAACTTTGTACGGACTTTCTATTCTCTCATAGCAAGACTCTGCTTTGGCTTCAGAGCATTAAGAAACTGCACGGGCGGATAGCGATAGCCTTTTCGATCGTTTTCTAGGATAAATGTAAATATTTTCTTTAGAAAAATTTTCAAAATCGTGCGCACCTTTGGGGGGAAGAGTCTCGAAAAGCGTGCAGAGGAGGGAGAAAGTAAAAATGACCAGAAAAATGTGTGTGCAAACTATTTGAATGACCCTCTCAAAGAAATGGAGTGTAATTTCTATTGATTTTACCTTTTATACTCAACAGTGCTGACATTCTTGAGTTTTAAAACTTTTAAAAGTCAAAATAATCACAATGCCGGATTTCAACAAAACATGTGAGCCATCTAACACGAGCAATGACATTCGAATAGGAATCAAAGGCTAAAGAAGTCTGTCGATTGAATTTTTACTGTAAATTTACTGCAAAGAAGATGTAATGACGTTCCTAATAAGTTGATTATCATCGTGCTGTACTAGATTCATCTTAAACCTCAAACTTTAGAGTTATCAAGTTGAAAGGCCCCTTCAGTGATAATACTTATAGTTGAACGGCTCTCGGTACTCATTCACCGAGAAAAGAATATTATTCTCCAAATGATTCTAGTAGTCGAACCGAGTTAAACTGAAGTATTTGACCTTTTCAGATAGCAAGAACATTCCAATTAGTTCCTATTCCATGCCAACGAATTAACTTCAATAATTCATTTGTTGTGTCATTTACAGCGAAGAGGTCTTTTGTATTTCTTATGTTAAAGTCGGTATTTGGTAAGTTGTACGGTTGGGGCAAGAGAAGACTGAGAGTTATTCAAAGTACTTAGTCCTCAGTACAGGTAATCAGTTAAGTCTTTCCACCTTGATACAATGGTCCTGATAATTTGTTTTTCTAAACAATCTACTTCTTCAACTTTGATGGTAAGTTCTTCCCGGCCTAAACTATATTCGCTTAGATTTAACAGATTTAGCGCATCGTCACAAATTGAAGTTCCATTTGTCATTTTGTAGAAAAGCTCGCTAATTTAGCAAAAACTTAGTCAGTCTTTGGTTTGAAAAACACTTTTTTTTAACAATACGAAAAATGAACAGTCGTTCGTTGCCACAAAACTACATTGATTCTACTAACATCTAACATCTTAAAACGAAATCAAATTCAGATTATGGTCAAAGCGAATGGTGCGGAGGAAGTTCAGAAGATTCGACTACCAATTCA
>JANTFA010024008.1:0-15864 GCA_026413405.1 Phytosciara flavipes | reverse complement strand
AAGTATGTTACAATGTGAGGTGGTCATCGCCGGTTCATTATGGTAAAAATAAATTCTCATTATGGCAATACTCATAGATGTAGTGTTTACAACGCCAAGCCAACAATTATACCGCAAAAAGCTCAACATCTTTCAGTGATTTTGGGGTCATAACAAACAACTTTTGTTCGGGTGGTAGCTTTTCGAAACAATCAAGAAAATTGTATTCTTTCCATCATTTTCCATAGATTTTCAAGATTTCATTTCAACTAATAGCAAAAATCTTGGTCATGCCGTAACAGCGATTCCAAATATTTCTTATGTTCATGCTAAAAGGCGAGAAGCAGTGCTATGATGTACATGATGAGAATTCAAACTTTCTTATAAGTTAAAATACATTTTTGTTATGGCAACCCTTGCAGTGTTTACAACGCCAAGCCAAGTGAAGTATTGCGCAAATAGCATCTGTTATCGATAGCAGCAAGAGAAGTGTTTTTATAATTAAATGATGGTAAGAATAGGGCTCGGAACAGATCAAATCAAGCTGATGAAATTTCAGATCTGATCTTTTTTAAGCTTGACCTGGATTAACCTGATCTGATCTGATGTGAATCTGATTTGGTTATCAGATCAGATATCAGAGTTTCAGATTCAGATCAACCGTGCATAGCTGGCATACCATTTCACGCACTACTATCATTTTAATCGAACGATGTGACATACTTCAATCAATACTTTTCGCAAGACTAGCCAGTCTGGCCCTGTACTTCGTTCCGGGTCTAAAAATCGTATACGCTGAAAGGTGGTGCAAAGTAACTATGAAAAGTAGTTTACATTGGATGCTGAGAAAGTAATTCATTACGCGAGGAAACCACTTTGTGACTCACAAGTGTTTTTTAGAGCAACATGCAACAGACTTCAGTAATTGTCTTTTCGGCAAGCGTAGTTTACTCTAAGCCGGAGGCGTGGTATGTTGAAAAACAGTTACCGCACAGAAGCACACAAGTGCGTCTCCTTCTGTCATAATAGTACATTACGCATCTATGTGATAACTTGATTATTTACGAGGAGGAAGCTTGTATCTCGAGCCGAAGGCGAAGAACATAATCCCCCGAGTGGATAAACAAATTATCACGTAGAAACGGAAGGTATTTTATTTGACAAAGCAAAAAAACAAAACAAAAATTTGCGGAGTGAAGTAATGATTTATCTCCCTAGAGGAACTGCACTGCGTTGAGTAAAATTGTTCCCGAATCAATGAATTACGTAGCAGCATCCAATGTAGTATGGTTCAATGGCTGCCACAATGTGAAAGTAAAATTTCACATAAAAACTAACAGAAAATGAACCAAAAATGTTCCAAAACGTAATGCCATCATTGTCGCAGCGGGCATATTGCTATATAATGTTCAACTTTCGCATGAGGCAGGCAGTAAAAACGGATACGTGTCATTTAATGTAAACAACCTGTAAAGTATTAGCTGAACGTTTATTAGTCCAAAAGCTTGCCACCTCGCAAATGCAGCAGCAGCAGATTTGATCTGTTACAATCACAAACTCATCTAGTCTCGAGTGCGTCAACACTGAAACATTGAACATGTCGAACATGTCCATAAAATGACATTTCTAGTACATTCTCAACCATCGGATTTTGTGGTTTTTCTATCCTGTAAACTTTTGTCGTTTTCATTTTTCTTATTCGAAGCCATACAGAAAACGGAACCATTCCTTAAATGCTAAAATCAATGTTAAAAGTGTGAAATTAATCGCGATATTTGTCAACTTTGTCTGCATTCATGTGCGTCATAAATGAGTTAGTTTACATCCGACATTTATATTCCAATACGAAAATGTAAATGACAGATAGGAAGGAAGGGAAAAAAAGAAGAAGAAACAAAAAAAAAACATCACACAGTGAGATTGACACATAGTATTTACCATAATTTGGTGATGTGCTCGGTTCATCATTATTTTGAACAAAAATAATAAAAAGTGATATCATCAGTGGAAAGAGTTTTTTCGTTATTGGTCGTGGTGTTTTTTGTAAAACGGGCAAAATCAAATCAATATCAAAATTGTGCTTCTCAAAAGGATAGAATTATGATCGGACGGCTGTAATACTGGTGCGATACGAAACATAAAGCGTTTTCAATAAATAAATTTTAGTAAAAATGGATACAGGCGGTGAGTGTGTTTCTTGTTGTTTTCTTCACTACTTTCTTGGTTTCGTGTTAATTGTTTTCAATTGCCATTCTGCTGCTGAAAACATGTAAAATGAAAATATTGTTTCCCGTGGTTTGGCTATTATTTGTTGGCTTGAAATTGTGCGGTTGAATCCGGGCAGTGTGATGACTCAATGTGGGTTCTTTGTCGCATAGAATTTTTTTCTTCTTTCATTTCAATTAAAAATTGCAAATTTATCATGTTGTGTTACCCGACTCATTTACTCGACTTACTCATAGTAATCTTATCTTTCATTAAACCAACAAAATTTCAATGTGATAAAATGTTTGAATGCTAGCCCGTACACTGTGTTGTCGTCTTCTTTCTGGGCTTATCAATGTGAAAATAATAAACCAAACCGAACCGAAAATTTTTTGTTTTGGAACTACACGGAGAGAACCAAAGGGAAAACGATTTTCTCCACCCTGAACCATTTTTCCCAACCACATCAGAAACGAAAAAGATGCAAAGAAGACTTTCCCATGGAATAAATGAAATCAAAACAAAAAGTGGGCGAGTTTGTTGAACTTAAATCGTTCGAAATCAGAAATATTTCATATTTTCAAACCGAGAGGAAAAATGGGTCAGTTGTTTGTTGTTCAAACAAGTTTGAGATGTTCACGATCTTTTTGTGAGTTCTGATTTGCTTTCATATTTTCAAATAGTGAATTTTGTGTGTAGGTGATTCCAATTCATAAATGGATAGGATTTTTTCACAAAAATGACACATTGATTTGGCACACACAATTAAAGTAGGTTTCATGTGTGGTTCGTCATACAATATGAGTATGGTACCGCACTCACACACGATATCTGGGTATATATGCGGATGATGATACTGTCATTTTGCATAAATAATATAAAATGAAAAAGAGAGATGAATGGAGAGACACCATCACCACACACATTTCTTTTCATGTTCGTTTCTGTTCCAATACTCGGTGCTATTATGCATCATTTTGTCACCTGGTTAACCACTGAAAGAGTTCGTAAACTAGAAATGATTTCCCTTTTCATCTAATGGTTCGCCTTTCTCGGCCGACTGTTAGTTTTTTTTCTTGCCATCTATTTACTTCTCACTGCGACACTTTCACTAATTTATTCATATCGAAATTTCATCAATTTCCTGTGTTTCAAGTCTCTATGTTTATACACGACGACGCTAATGTTCAGAGGCCAGATGTCCCTCGTTATACCGCAATCATTTCTTACGTCCATTAAAAGTGAATGAATGGTAGTCGGAATACCTGAATGAATACGAAATTGTAACCTTTGGATAGAGACGAATCAATCAAAATAACAAAGATTTAATATTTTGCAAGAAACCATACATCTTACAGTCTGCAGACATTTTACACTCATATTGTCTTGCTGGGCTGGATTTGCAACCCTAGAACATAACAAATGAATTTTTGTACAATGGAAAAGGGTTGGTTGTATGGAGGGATCGTGTGGTTTTTGATTTGTATTTGAGTGTGTGACACCAATTATCTATTGTTAAATAGTTTGGATATAATCGAATGGCTGTTAGTCATCAATTTACGAGTGTCATTACTTACTTATCCTTCACAAACATGCCATCACTATGATTCATCGAAATTCTTACTTATCTTTAGGGATCATCCATAAATCCCATCCTATTTGATAGATAAGGGGGGGAGATGAATGATCAAAGTGTGGCTTGTGTGTTTTAAGGTATGAGAAAAGTGTGGACAATGATGTTCACATGATTTTCAAGATTTTTGACCTCCCCCTTAGGTTGCATATTCGCTATACCTACAACATGGCTTGACTCGTTTTCTCAAATCCTGCCTCCCCCACATTACAGTAATAGATTCACCGCCTCTTTAGATTTCAAGTTTGTCTCTAAAGTAAAGTAAGGGGTTGATAACTCCTATGACCAGACCAATGAATAGGTGTTGTTTCATTCTTAAAATCGTTTGCTTACTGCGAAGCCATGAGAGCACATCTCCTTGGCTTCGCGATGAAAAATCGCTTTAAAGGATGTCTTGGCCAAAAAGTGTCACGCAGGCTTACGATACTTTGGGTAGCTTTTGCCCTTTTTTGCGTAAACTGAGGAAGGGAATCAAAAAGTCTTTAAAAAGCATGACGTCATCCTTAAAAACGGCCACCGATAAACCATGTTGTAGGTATGGAAGTTCTGGTAAATCAAGTGGACGTCATTACTGCACGAACCCTTGGTCCTTTTGTCATTTAAAAGCGTGTACACGTGTTTTGGTATTACTGGTTTCCTTGTCTTTGTTTCAAGAGTGATAGCACGGCAAAGAGTCAGGGCTAGGGCCAAGCTATAGCTCGTTGAATTCGTTGAAATGTTGCGATTTCAACATAGTACCATGTTCGGAAAAATTCATTCTGTTGTCGGCGCTGGAGGTCTAGCGATAAGTGATTAAAATGGTTTTTGACTGATGACTTGAATGAAAGGAATTCGTCAGAATAGACACACAGTGTTGACGTGTAGGGTGGACAGAAAGCCTAGTCTCTGTAGCCTCTGAAATCCGAGCCTCATTCTGTATCATCGCATCGGATAAATTGCATACTGCAGCGAACGGAAGTGACTTTAGTATAAATCTACCAAAAGTAGTGGGGCGTATCGGGAACTTTCAATTGTGCTGGCTGCTATCTCAGCTGGATACAGTTTTCTTCATCTGTTCAATGTTGTTCCGCATTCCTTTATTGTTACAATACTCAAGACTTGTAGTCCAGCTGAATATAACTCTCCCGATAGTACACATAAACATGCTAAGAGTTGTTCGAAGATGAAAGATGAAGTATGAAACGAAGTGGTCACGAAGAGGTTCCCATTCGAATTTTAGTTTCCCATCAGTAAAGGAGGAAGTTCGATTTAGTGGTATGGTTTTAGCTATCAAAACACTTAAGAAGGTTGGCGGTTCGCTATCACGTATTAAAAAGAAGTTTCTTGTTTCCCTTCCCTACGAAACTTTGAACATAATTTCGACTTCAATTTTCCTGAAAGAACAGGAAATTAATTTTTTTACGCTCTTTAAGATACGTACAAACTTACGAAAGAACCATATTCGTTCAATGATGGAGCGTACGTCTTGCATTCATAATAGGCCCAGAACATAATTAGAAAGCAAAATGAAAGAAAAAAAAAACGTTCTACCGCTCTACGGTATGTGCATTTAAATCTGAGTCGGTTTTCCTTTTTATTGTTTTACTATTTCTCTGCGTGCTAAGTGGCAACATTCAACTAAATATCATGCCATATCTTCGAAGAATTTAAAAAACCTTTGACGACTGAAGACAATTGAAAATATACTTTTTATTACGCTCTGTGTTTGTCGAGTCTGACGGTATTAATTTTCGGTGTAAGGTAAAGCAACCTTCTGCGGTTGTGGTGCAGACAACCACTGGATGTATCAACAATGTTCGGTTAAAAGACCTCCATATTATTCTAATTTTGTACTCTGCAAACGAGTAAAATAAACAAATGTCTACATTCGATAGCACACAACCGCATAAAAACTGCATAAATACAAGTTTGCCAGGTGCAAATACAGAAATCATTTGAATTAATTTTTTTGCCGAGTAGAGATAACGCATAATATAAAACTGATAACAAGAATTTGTCATGGTGAACTTCTGCGGAAATGTTTTTCAATTCACACAATTCCTTTGAATCGGGGTGTTAGCCGTAGTTACAATGAAATTATTAGCAGTCATACCTTTCAGTTCATCAATTTTCATTCGGTACCTGTGGATGTGATACTAAAACGTCTATCCATAGAGGAATTTGGCCTCGAAGAATGCAACTCGGTGATTAGGATTAGGATAATTGAGCGAACTCATTGATACTGACTGATGAAATCTGTTCAAGCATTTTTCGACTTGAAATCTAGTACAATAAGAGCTTCCATAGATGGAGCAGATAGTCATGTTGTGACGTAATGATATGTGTTGCCGATGTGGCTCAACAAACTACCTGGATATTATGATAGTTAAAAGACACTATTAACGACCAATAGCGAATACTCAATCACGTAGTGATGAGAAAAAGCCAGGCAGAATGGTTGACCTCGAAAATTGAACCTGGGATCCTTTTGACTTATGAATCTAACGCACTACCGATTGCGATAAAAGGACTGCTGACAATGGCGTAGCTAGTGAAAAATATAGTTTTTCAGCCTCAATTATTGAATCAAAATCATTTACTTTGTTTCTTTCTATAGTTCCTAAAATGTATGCCGAATTTCCTCTTTGAATGGAAATTGATATTTTCTGTAATAAGTGATCTGGAGAACGCGGTTCCCATTAACGACCCCAATTCGTCAATAAATTATTTCCTTTTAGACGTATTTGAAGATTATGTTACAATCTTTGGGGTCGTTCATAAATGCCGTCAACCCATTCTCACGAGTCCAATGGGACCTCATTGAGTCCGGCTGCAGTATCTTTGGAGATTTTTTGGGAGATAGCGCAAGTAGCCTACCACGTGTAACAGATTCACTAGACTCAAGCATCCGACTAAACTTGCTTCTAATCACCGGAAGATCCCAAATTTTCTGCACTTTTCATCTTTCTCTGGAATAGAATCTCCCTCAAATATTCTTAGAATATTATTGATCATTCTAATGTTAAGCATCTCTAACAGTTCATTTGACCAATTCGATGAAGTAGACTCAGTTGACAGATTGGCTGGCACTGTCAAATATTCAGCCTTCCAAAAGGAAGCCTGATTGCCTGATATCAAGACCAATAACTGAAAGAAAATTGTTTTCTGTCCTTCAGTTATCTTCCCCGTGTTTCGTTCCACATGTCTTCAAAATAATCTGGGCATTCGTACGAGTTGAACGAGCTATCGGAGATCAGAGTACCGATAAATAAATCTTTCAATTTTCAGTTCTCTGATATACATCCTTCGTTCATTTGTTAGTTAGCTAGTTGGTTCCAGATAGAGAAAGACTGGATAGACTCATACACACTTCTGTGGGGTTTTTCTTCTTTTCGAAATCACCGAGAACCCCGGAAGTGTAACGCACTCATCGTGAAGTACAACTCACCAGGAAGTATGATTCACCAACAGCTACTGAAGTTCAGTAAAATAGAAAGCCAAATTTCTCGATTAATCAATTTTTTCAAATTCCAAACTGTATCCAGGACACCAGGCATTCTTTTCATGTCCTGATTGAAAATTCAAATGTTGCACTTATCGACACTCTTCATCTACTACTTCGACATTTAAAAAGCAAGGAATTTGCTGTCTCAAAAAACTCACTTTAACACGAGGGGTCACTAACCGGGGCAATTGGTGTCACGTCACACGCCTGGAAGAATTGACAAGAGATTTCCATACAAAATGGTAATTTTACCTAGAGAAAATACTTCGAAAATTGAGAGATTAGTGTCATATGACTTCAGCCAGTGATGTACACCTCGCATTAATCAATGCAAGAGCGTGCATATTTCTACAGCTGACTTACCCAAATGAATTTAATTATTTATCTTGATCAACGTATCGACTCAATATAGTAGCAACAAATTGAGAATAAATTCGTAAGGTCGATATCAAGTGTGAAAAATTGCAAAGAAACGGGAGTGGTTGACTTTAAGCAGACATTTTAAGATCGTCGTGGGCGGTCGAACGATTTCATCGAAAATAGACGTTCACCCGATCACATATTCGCGTTCGCCATTCGATGATAAATAAACAAACCATCGAACCCATTCGCAAAATGACGTTACGCTTCGCTGTGTTCTATTTAGAACGATTTTTGCGGAATCGATTCCTGTAGACTGATGCGTCTTACCTTGTCATGCAAACTAATTCACGGTAGTACGTGTACGAAAACATTCAACTCAGGCCAGTTTGTTTGTTTGTTTGTTTTGTTGTTGTTGTTGTTGTTGTGAAATAGGCCCTAAAATGCAATCGTAGAATAAACACTCATGCTGATGAATAAAACAGAAAATATGATGTGGTGACTCATATCGCCACGATCTCTCTAAAAATGTAAATTGCAAAAATAAAATTCAATTTACAACATGTCCTACACTACTACATGCCAACACATCGCTCGTTGCCAATGTACTGAAGCAAATAAAAATTGTTTTGTTTGGTTTTTTCCACAGTCCGTGCAATTGTTGAACATGAATACCAGGCGAAAGAGCCAGATGAACTGAATCTGGTTAAATTCGATCAATTGTACAACATAAAGGTTCAGCCGGGTGGATGGTGGGAGGGGACACTTGTGTCTACCGGACAATCCGGCATGTTTCCCGATAACTTTATCCGGATTTTGGAGGCTGACGACAAAAATCCAGTCGTACTAAGGTGACTAAGGCTATGCAATTATTGTTCTCGTTATAAATTGTCGTGCAAATCATCAACAATGAGATACAAATGATAAATCAAATTTTTGCAGAGACAAATCAGCAACACAAAATCGTCGATGTAAAGCCGTTTACAGTTATACGCAAAACAATAATGATGAACTGACTTTGGCCGTTGGTGACATCATTGAATTTCTGGGCGAGGTGATATCATACACCCTTTTAAAAGCATTTCGTTTGCATATTTTGATAAATTGATTTTTGTCTGTTTTCGTCAATCACAGGTCGAGGAAGGCTGGTGGAAAGGGAAGCTTGGAACAAAAATCGGTGTTTTTCCGTCGAATTTCGTTGTTACTATTGAAAATGTCTCGCCATTGTTAGCTAATCGAAGGAGTACGGGAGTTGGAAAAGCGTCCACCGAACCTGTGCCCGTGAAATTGAAAGCAGACATTAGTTCGTCAAGAGAAGATATTGTGGCTGCTAGTGTCCATGCAGCTCTGCTAGAAAAAGATGCACCGAGTCTTCCGCCAAAGCCTGGTATGCGAAGTAAAAATGTTCAATTCCCAATGAGACATTAACACCACACAATTTCTCTGCAAATATTTCAGTTCGTGAGCTATGCAGAGTCTTATTCCCATATCCGCCATCCAATGAAGATGAGCTGGAGCTCAAAGAAGGTGACATCATATCCATTATAAATAAGGAACTGCCCGACAAAGGTTGGTGGAAAGGAGAACTTCGGGGCAAAATTGGTGTTTTTCCCGATAATTTTGTTGGTCCACTATCGCCAGAAGGTAATTTTGTAGTGTAGATGGTAGCATTGTTGACTCTTTAACCATTATTTCCTTTCAGCATCCCCTTCTAAAGATGCCTTGTCATCAAACCATCGACCCGATCGACCGCCAGCTTCTTCCAAAATATTAATTTCAAACAAACCTTCGAATCGCAAAGACAGTTTCGGTTCGAGAGATTCGCTGAACGACACCAGCATACCAACGGGTAATGTGGCTGCGTACCGGAAATCGTTGGAAAACAAGGTCATGGATACGTCGGCCGTTGAAAGAACAGGAAACCGGAAAAGCATTGAAATGAAAAGTGACATTCGCAAGAGTATGGAAAGTTTAGATGATAAAAAGACCACACCGCCACCGGTTCTAACAAAGAAGCCAGTTGTTCCAATCAAAAAATCACCGACCGTTGGCAGTGTGACCGGTGGTCTATTCCCCGGCATCAAAGCAAAATCTAAAACTGATGGCAAATTGTCGTCTAACGATAGTTTGGATGGAATTGGTAATAGTAAGCCGACGATTGGGGGACATGTAGCCGATAACGGTGAAAGGGGCATTCTGGTCGAGAGACTTAAGCGAGACAACATTGAATTCGATCAAATTGAACGTGGCAGTATTTTACAGGACATGCGTGCCGGCCGAGCAAAAGCACCGAAACGACGTCCCCCCACCACATCTTCGAATTCATTCGGAGAAAGTGCCAGCGATACAACGTATCAGAATGGTGGAAATGGATACGCCGAATCGGAACATAAGTCCGAATCACTGGACGATGACGTTGCCAAACCGAAACCGAGAAATTGGGAAAAGCAGAAAGCACCGTGGATGGACGAATTGAAGGCAAGCCAGGCGAAGAAGACATCGCCGAATGTGGAAAACCGATCTCCAGATAGTAATAATAAATCGGCTGACCATGAGACAAGTGAAAAATTCGATATGTCCAAGTCATTCAGTAGCTCATTCGTATCTAGTCACAAGAAATTGTCCGACACTAACCACTTTGACATCCGGAGCAGCAGTGTGGATGTGAAGACATCACATTCGGTCGATTTGAACATTAAAAAGGAAATGGATGTGCATCCAATGGCCAAATCAATGTCAACGAAGGCAACAATTGACACAACAGTAACAGCACTAGCACCAACAACAACAACAACATCAGCAATAGACGACACGGCGAAAATTCGCCCAACGAGTGTTAATTTGCGCAACCGAAGTATATCACCCGTTGCTCGTTTCACAAAATCTGTGCATGTCCAACCATCCAGCGAACCAACGAAACCGATCAACAGTGACAGCGTCAGTGAGAAGCCAATCAGCACCGACAATGTATGCAATCGGGTCGCCGAACTAGAACAAAAAGTAATCAAACTCGAACGGTTGGTACTGCATCAGAGCCAAACGATCGAAGATCTACAGAAAACGATTAGAACCGAATCAGACAAGGTCAAAGTGCTAAAAGGTGAGCTAGACAAATACGCACAGTGTGTTACGCAAGTCTGAAAGTAGAGAATGCTGTGCGGAGTAGATTCGTTCTCCGTACAGCATTGATGAAAATCGTTTGTTCCGTTTCGTTAACTATTGTATTTATCACACATTCCTCTTCAGTTTTTTCCCCCCGTTTTATTTTTACAAAGAAAAAATTGTTTTTTTCTAAATATACAAATTGAGTGAGACATTTTTATAATTGATAATAAGTTAGACGACGACCGACGACGATTTGAGCGTGTGTGGTACAAAATATTATTTTCAATCGATGGACAAAAATGGGATTTTGCTTTCAATTAAATCGATGATGACAAAAAGTCGACTCATGTCGTTGGTAAAGAAATGTTACGCTTCTGGTTCTTGGTACTTAAATTGATTGAACTGGAATATGATGATGATTTACCAGAATCGATCAGTCTACGAGACTATGTATGGCAGGTTCCATGAGCTGTCCACAAAATTCACCAGAATTATTTTGTGATTCTCAGAGAAATGATGAACATGCTCGACATCAGCACGTTATTCCTATGCACTTCTTCACTTTTTTTTTGGATGAGCGGGACGAGGTTTCTTCAAGACCCAATCCCAACCCGAGGATCCGGCAAAATCGGTAAAATTGAATTCTGAACCGAGCCCTACCCGAATTACCGACGAAACCCGATGAATTCTTAAGAACGATCCGCATCTTACTCATTCTGTAAACGCCATGGAATCGGAAAAAGTTTCACCATTCAAATTCACCGGTCGTTAAAAACAACAGCAATGCAATTTCAGTCACTTCACTAAATTGTTAACTGTACTCGATTGTGTTGCCAACGTGTTTGATTCTAAACCGCTGCAGAAAAGTAAAAACAATTACCAGTTGTGGATTGAGCACAGTAGAGCCACAGGGATTAGTAAGAAATGACGATCCACCTATGCTCGCTCGCGGAGTAAGGACGTTGTTTATTGATTTATAACATGTACCGCTCATGGAATCTGTCACGCATACCAAAATGGTTTCGACCTAAAAACGACATTCGATTTCCACTTACTTTTCATTCCACTCTACAAACAAGGCGTCACTGTTTGATGGATTCAGCTCTGTTTGCTGAAATTGTTAAAATTCTAGCAAGGTGATGCTTGACATTTACGCCAAACGAAAACATCTTTTTCTGCAATTAAATTCTTTGAATGACTCGGTTCTGTTTCTTCTTTCCAATTCACTGAGTTCAGTTGCATGTAAACTGAAATTTTGAACGAACATTAGAAAAATGGAATGACAAGCAGAAAGGCACCAGCCGGTTAATGATAGATGAAAGGTACACCAATGCTTCGCCCAGAACTTTGTCACTTCATTGTCGAGCTGCATTGAAATTCCCATTTGATATGTTTCGCATCGGTAAATGGTAGATGAAAGAGATAAACTACCAGCGTAATTGTTGACAATTTTGCGTCGGTACTTTGCTATTCAGTGTTTTCACCGATGCTTAGCTTTCAAGAATTTTCAGAATCAATATCAACGAGCACTTTGTGCTAGATTCATGTACCGTCCAAGTCAAAATATTTTATTGCTCGCACATTAAATCGAAGCTCAAGACTTCGACAATATCTCCTGGTTTTCTAAACATCCTCGACTACATTTGTACGGTAAAAATGCTTCATTGTGTTCCGTTCACATGCTAATTGTCGGTACACCTTGATTAAAAGAGCAATTGATTGAACATTTGAACAATGCACCAATAATTTGAGTGTTTTGCCAATGAAACGACACTGGTCCGTTTAATTGCACATATTGTACTGATTATAAGGAAGGGTTACGTGTAGCCACAATCAAGATGCAGATGTATTCATAATAGAAAGTGACGTGTATTATGCGGTGTTCCTCATCACCTTGAAATTTCTTAATGATACGAGAACGAGGTGTGAGTCATGGTTTTCTAAAGGAAATGAATGGGTGAACAATACTTTTTGTGTGTTGAATTAGGCGAGATTCTTCCAGCAACACTATCTCAATAATTGGGGTCCGTGTACTGAAAAAATCTTCTTTCACAAAAAACACATTCTGAGTCAAAAACAAGATGCAGACAGTGTACAGAATCAAACGATTGGTTAAATGCTTCTCGTTCTATCTTCGAAAATACGGCAGGTGTTTTTAACACTGATTCAGGTTCTAAGTGATCACACCTTCTATGCTATTTGTTAGGGACATAACACACACACACACACACACACATGAAAACGTTGATATGCGACACTTAAAAATTCTTGCAGGAAAATTAAATGTCCTACTTGGAACGATATAATGGGTCGACTGCCGCCTGCCAAGCATAGGAATAGGTATGTCCTCACGTCCATTTATTCTTTATCAACCGTCCACTAACTAAACTGAATCATTCCGTAACTAACTTTACCATCGAAGTGATATCCGATTTTTTCTTCATTTTTCTCTTATTTGGTGACATTTCCAATTGAAATATTTTTTGTTGAGTTCGCTGTCAAAGCTTCGAATTGGATGAGTTCGGCAAGACAATATTACATACCATATCCGAATACGAAAAAGATGTACAATTGATTGTGTAAGGGCTAGATCGGTTTTTTAAAGATTTTTTGTTCACCCCTGCTGACGTTAATTTTTGAAAAAAAATGTCTTGCCTGTTGAAAGTATAATTTTGGGCTACGGTCTGCTAGTATTAATAGGTAAGGAATTCTATAGAAGGAAAAAAACTGTCAGTTTGTCGATAACGATATTTTTTAGTGTGCTCTAGAGATGAGCGGACGGCCTGCACTTATTTCTATTATGATCATGAAAAAATAACCTTTTGCATAGTAACCTAAATTAAAGCATTTGAGTCATTCTAACGCTTAAACTAAAAACTTGAAAACTTTGTATGCAACTCGGCGGATAATGATTTTTTGGACACACTATGTGTATTGTCACACTCGGCCTGTGGTCTCTTGTGTCCATCTACACATCTAGTGCCTAAATAGTACATTTTGTCATGAGTGATAAGAAGTAAAAATTTTTAGTACTAGTCGTAAGCTAGTCCCAAAGAGGCGACCACGATTGGGACGAGCTTACGACTAGTACTCAAAAAGTTCCTATGACGAATTAGGGGTCATTCAACCTCGTCCGAATTCGCTCGAAGCCTATAGATCATCTTCAAGTAAGTTTGAAACGTCACCCACGACAGGAAACGTCATCCACGGTAAAAAAAAAACAAAAAATTGTATTTGCTGAAAAATTCAACGAAACTAATGGGAGGCTGAGTGTTAAAGTACCGTAACATATGGTAAAATGGTAGATGATCTACCAAGAGTTGTATTACCGTGTAAAATGTCGTTGATATGCGCTACTCAGTTCAGACTTCTATGACGTTTGTCAAAGCCAGCTGCAATACAAGTAGAATTTTTGCCATGCGTCCTATATCGCTTGACCCACCCAGTCCAGTTACGTCCGGTTTTCGCACACTTGATCCTCCTCGCGTTAGACGTCATTTATGAATGGCCCCCTTACAAACGGCAGTAGTACTTTTGGTCACGGAAATGAGTGACATAATACGTCGAATTATGATCTTCAGATGAAAAAATGGCTTTTATCACTCGGTTGCATAAATTGCCATTAATTTAGCTTATTCGTTTAAGCGTTAGTATGCAATAAAAGCTGTGCCTCTAGCCACTTGACGATTAGAAATGGAAGTTATTCACGGGCGAGGGGCAGATATTGGTAAATATCTCTGACAAAGGATTTCCGATTTCCTATTAATTTTCTAAGAATTTTCAGAGCATTTTTAACGGTTCTATAGAGATTTACATCGTTTTATTTGATTTTCTTGAGTGTCAGTCTGCAAGGAAATTTTTCATCGAATTTCGATGGATTTGTGGATTGTCTTACGTAAACTTTTGATGTGTTTTCTACGAATTTTCTTTTGACTTATAAATTAATTTTCTATGAATATCTGCCTCTCGCTCACGGACATCAATAAGTGCGAGCCGCACCCGTTCACCTCTAGTGTATAAAAGTTCGTCGATGCCAGGAACTGATTTGTACTTTTCCTTCGATTTATAGTGATAAGATGGTTTTGAATTTGTGAGGATTTGACTATTATTATGATTAATGATTTTCTGAGCAACGCGTCGATTGGGAGAAGGAGAAGAAAAAATTAAATAAATTTGTGCATAATCATTTATGGAAAGAAGAAGAAGGAAAAACATAAATAATCAGAGATTGAGGAGGCAGCAGAATATAAAGTAAGGAGAGAACGAGAGAGAGAGAGAGAGAGAGAGGAAGTAAGATGAAGCGAAAGAGAGTGAAGGGATTTGAAGATGGTATGCCTTTAAAAGTGGTATTTTGATTGCAATATTTGTACTATATTTTTATATTTAAATTTAGCTACTTGAAATTTTCATTTTTATTTTTGAAATTCATCAATAAGATTTTTTTTATGAAAAAAACTAATCCTATTTATGTGATAGATTTGTATAAAATGATGAAATAAGATAAACCAACATATATTTATATCTCTTAAAATGAACCGTTTTTCGTTTGTTTCTTTTTTTCAGTTTTTTCTTTTTCAAATAAATCTATTCAATTAAAAAGTAAAACAAAAACAACAAAAACAAAATGGAACAAGAATATTAATTAACAAAGCAAAAACAAAATAAATAACAAAAACAAAACAAAACGAGACAAAAAAATATTATTAACAGTGAATTCGTAAGCAGTTATTATATAAATAGACACCGGCATTTATTTATTATTATTTTTTACAATTTTTACTTACAACTTTTTATGATTAGTAATATTTTACAACAACAAAAACAACAACAACAACAAAACTTTACTATTAGTGAGAAATACAATTTATATAAGAAAAGTGCATAATGATAAAAAAAAGAAAGAAATATTTCGCCTACATTCTTGAATTTTAAAGCAAATATTTTCGTAATACACCGCTTGTGTCTATGAATGTCGTGTGTGTGTGTTAGGTTGATGTTTGTTTTTCGATTCGTAATAATTTTTTTTTTTAAATAAATTATAAATTAAACAAAATTTTTGTTGTTTGATTGAATACTACAAGATGTGTTTGTCGGCATC
>JANTFA010023897.1:0-15864 GCA_026413405.1 Phytosciara flavipes | reverse complement strand
GTCACCATGGTGCGTTTTATGTTTGATGAAAAATCAGCAGTAATTCAATTCTTTTTGGCGCACTAAATATGTGGATTAAACCCAATGGTATTTCGACTAGAATTACTCTAAGCTAAAAGGTCGAATCATATCTAGTATTTTGATGAGTCGGCAACAGTGTTTCACTTGAGACTTAACGTGGAATGCTCCCTGACTAATGGAATTAATGTGCCTCTTTTTACATCAAAGTGCATGTTAAAACTAATGAAGTAATAGACTTTTTACTCAGTTGTATAATAGTGTAAACCTCCACTATCACAGCGCAAAATAGTTTAGCTTGAATAGTCTCTATATTGCATGGAGATGGAGTGAAAGCATTCTTGCTTCTTCGTTATTTGAGCTAATCCGACAATCGAATATTAATTAATTCAGCTCATCAAACAGTTGAATTGCTTCTTCTTCGTCTTCTTTGCTTTACTTTTGCCTACGATTATTGGTTTCAAAACGTTTCCTGATTTTGTTTTGACTTACTGTTGTTAGATCTCTTCCAAACTTTTCATACATAGCATCTGGAACCATAAGTAAAAGCAGGTCGTACCATCGTTATGTAGATTCTGACCTTGAGTTTTGACGGCATACGCTTGTTGCACAATAAATATGAATTTTGTTGCCATTTCTTGCCCACACTGATCCTATGACTTACGTCTCGCTTAATCGCAAATAATTTATACTTCGTTTCGAATTATGCTTATCTATGTCAAAAAGTGAAAAATAATTGCAAAATGGTGTTCAACTTAGGACCTATAAAGTTCAGAATTAAAATTGTTCCCAATAATACCTCTTCATAATCGTGCAATGGAATGATTAGATAAAGAACTTCATCCAAATGCATACTCATTAGATTTTACCCCTTCAACTTGCAATCGAATTATAACTTCCCCTATCCTCTCTTTCCCCGCTGAAACATATTTCTCCTGCTTCCCCTGATTTACCCCGCCGAAAACAATACGACCACTTGGCACGCGTTTCCAAACCCGATGTGCTACAAAAGAGAGTGGCACAATAACATACAATAAGAACCGAATTGCAACATATAATACGCACGATTCAATTTTCCGAAACACAGGAAACATCGTGCCCATTGAATCGTGTGTATAGAGAGTGCACTGGATATGAGTGTAGGATTTTTTGTATTTACTTCGCTTCGTGTTTTGCCTTTTGTCGTCAACTCTGTTATTTTATTTGTGCCCATGCTATGTATACGAATACCGAAATCCAACATTTAGTTTAGCTCAAGCTCTGTTCCCATATGCACACATGTATGTGGTTCTTTGGTCCAACGAGAAAATTTTAAATTTTGCGGTCGATTTTTAATGGTTATACGGAAGTGAAATTTTTCATGAAAAGTAAATTTTGATGGAAATCAATTTAAATATCAAGAGAGTCTTTTATACTGTGTAATGTTGTAGGAATGCAGATTAGCTATTTCGAGACCCATAATACAATTAGTGTTAGTCAGTCGAATTGATTAGGAGAGAAGGCAAAAGGAATAATAGTAAAACCCCGTTGGGTTTTCATAGACTGTTAATGTGGAGCGACGAAAGAAATTCAATGAAAATCGGTTGACTTTTCCATTTCTAAAAATGCTTCTCTTTGTGTAAACACTGCAATCGAAGAGTTATTATTACCGTAACGTCCAGCCAGCGCAATAACAAAATTTCTTTTTTGAAACAATTCTGGTATTTACCGTTGCCATTAATTTTCGAGAAACAGGAAAAGGTGGGAAAAGAATCAGTGAAAGAAGGAGACTTAATAATTTACACATAAAAAGACGCACACACAAAAATAAATAAATGAAGAAAGGTACCGGGGCTTCACATTATGACGGATATTAAATCACGTGGAAAGAAGTGTTGAAAATAAATTCAATTTTTTGTTGTTGTTTGCTACTACTACCATTGTGTGTGAAAGTATTTGCTTTGTTAGCATTTTGATTAATTGTGATGTTTATGGCGATGATTTAGTGGCCATCAGTGTTTTGTGCGGGGTTTTATTTACGATTTTAATTCGTGCATCAATGTCGAAACCGACAGTGTTTATGAAGAAATATGTATTAGCCCACTATGGGGTTGGCTTATGAAAATGAAACTTAATACCACCACAGTCTGAGCATTTAAACAGCAGAAATATTAGCCATACATCGTGTACCGATATATATAATAACTTGCACCATTCATAAATCATCCGTTTTCATTGAAACGTAAAACGAGGCAAACTTAATTTTCCAGTACTGTAAAACACCCGACCGAAATCTACGAATACACCGAACACTAAATTAATATCAAGTTATTTTGGATTTGAAATACTTCGTACGCTCCGCGCTGTTGGTGTTTTTGCTAACACATTATATTTAGTTCGTAACACATATCAACGATGAAGAAGTTGCTGTACTTCGTGATTTATATCATCCTTGTACAAGGTAAGTGTGTACGAATACATAATAATATTTGTCTTTGTGTAATGAGATACATTCTTGGTATCGTATATGGTATAGTGTACTACCATGCAAAACCAGGGGGATGAATGTTTAATATTAATAATATTAAGTAACTCCAAGAGATTATAACTAATGTTTTGGATCAAAGATATATACTGTAACCGGGTTGATGGAAACAGGATCTTCAGATGTTTCCATGAGGAATATGAGGAGGACTATTTTCCATCCGTTCAATTGTTAATTGACAAAAATAACAGAGCTGCGTTGCCGTAGATATAGATATTGATAAGGAATTTAGCCTACTTACCGAATTTCAATAGACTTCCAAGTCACTCGTGCTCATAAGCAAAACATTGGAACTTCTTTTTGCTGCATTTTTTGTATTCTGTTCAAAGGGTCCTGCAAACTTTCTTCTTCTTCTCCTATCGATTTATGCTTCCAAACGACTAATCGGTACAAAAATTTTAACAATTCAGTTGAACCTACTGCCGTGATGTATTCCCATCGATCGCGACACGGGTCTCATGTTCGCAACTTGTTCTCTATCTTCTTGCGTCAACCCAAATCGCTGTTGCATTTGGTTAGTCCGTCAGCTATGCCTTGGACTTCCTCTTTTAAGCACTGCGGAGATTTCTATCGAACGTGTTTTTCTTGCAACTTGCGACACTGTTTTCATCGTGAGCATGGACTTTAGCGAACCAGTCATTTCGCTCACTGTTGACTTTCCCGCTTCTTTTATGTTCAAAGTGCCTGAAATATGTTGACTCTTGATGTGATCCAACTTTGTGACGCCAAGAGTCCAGAATTTTGAACCATGCCATAAGTGAGCGCAGGTCGTACCACCGTTGTGTGGATTTTGCGAATTTAGTTAAATTGTTTCATTGCACTAACAGCTAGTCGACAACTAGTCTTTTGGTTTGTGCTCGGGTGACGTCACGCTCATTGAATTTTGAATGCCATCTTCACCATTTTCACCACGCAAAAAGTGTGTTCTTTCCATACAACAGCCACATTTTCATTACCACCACTCATTTCGTGCGTCATCTTTCAACAAGTTTTTGCAATTCCGCCCCATAATCATTACCTTTCCTTGATGTCATTTAAGAGAAGGAAAAATGGGATCAAGGGAAAGGTGAAACAAAAAAAAACGTTTGGCTGTTACGACGCTTCGAAATGAACGTTCGGAGGAGGTCTGCGGACATTCGCAAACCTACGCAGGTTTTGAAATCGATCAGAATGGCGAGCCTTTTTACCTCAACCAATGGTGTCTTTAGATGGTTCATTGTATCTGAATACTCAATTTTGGTGAGGTAGTCACCCTCGGATTCAATATCCAATCAAATTAATGAAACGAAATTCACTCCATAAATGTTGCTTGAAACATTTAAAAGACAACAAATACAACAATTGTGTAATAATTTAGAACAAGTCTAAATAATAGCTGCATACGCTACTTTCAGTCGACCTAAGAAGAATTAGACTGAAAATTAACTGAAAATGTTTGAAATTGTATGCTTTTTCTAGAATTTCTTAGTAGGACGACCCAGGTGCAAAAACTCGTCTCAAAAATATACTTATCGAAACACATGTATGACATATTTGGTGTCGTTATAAACTTAGACTTCAGGCTAACTAGTCCTGTTGAGATGTATCGGAAGGTAGAAAAAAGAATAAAAATCGACAAAGTCAAAAAACACGACTCGCAATTTCAATTTTTGCATGAGAACAATGACCCCCTTGGAACGTTCCAATCATAAAACTCCGAGTACTCGACAATTTCACTAAAAGTTTGTTCAAGCTCACCGTGCAAAACTTGTGGTTTCATTTCGAGTGACTCTGTAATACATACTCAGCTTGTGTAATGACACACTATTATGTAACTCACCCAATAAAAAAACGTAACCGCAAACCAACAATTCCATCTAACCTCATCGTGTACCTCATAACCATTGTACGTATTTATGAAAAATTATGGTACCCACCGGCTTAATCAAATAAAATGTACTGGTCGAATAGTTTAAACAAACACCTGCCCGAAAATGTAATTTTCATTTTTCTTTTAAATTAAGCCTCAACCGACACAACGCACTACCAGACAATTTAACACTCTCACAAAGAAGAAGTGAAAAAAAATGAGGAAAATTCCCAGCATTAACCGTTCCCGAACACCATTGCCTATAATGATTTCCATTAATTTTTTTTTCTCTCTCTCATAATTGGACACTGATTTATGAAAACCGAAATCTTTCCCCGAAAAATATAAATTAAAATTTTACGTTCAACCAATTTGTTTTTCATGTAATTAAAACCTCGAAATTTAACAAATTTTCCTTTGTTACGGGAAAGATGAGGGTTTACACGAAATTGTTATTTTCCCTTTTTCTATTCGCGTCTACAATAATCAATTATTAATGAAGACATTTTTAGATAATAATGAGTTAGGTTTTATAATTATTCTTATTATTGAAAAAGATTTGCTGCCTCGCATTTTATGTTTATGTCTAATAATAATAGGAGAAAATACGCACGTAATATTACCAGCCATCTCCCACCCCCCCCTCTAGCCTAGCATTGTATTATATTGTTATTGCGAAATGGCTTTGTCGTCGCACTTCTTCCTTTCACTTGATCGATTACACTTCTATCGAGATATAACCGAAGACGCAAATATTTGCCTTAATTGTTCAAATTAAAGGTACCCCCTCGGTTTATTGATTATGTCGAGCACAATTTCCAAACTTAATTCAAATTCACCATACACATTTACCTTTTGTGTACAGTGTACACGTATATAGAATTGTATATCTTAGTCTTAGTTATATCTTAGCGTTTTCCCTTTTTTAAAGTTACGTTGTATAACGTGACATCCATTTTGCAACACCTTTTTTCTTCATCCGCTAATAACTCCCGTAATGCTTAGCCGTCGTATATATACTCTTTTACCACCATCGTCCCCATCCCCATGTTTATACAACACATTTTCATTCAATTTAAAAATGCCTTGAAGGAAAAATAACGCTCACAAAAGGTCATTTTAATCTTAACCTCAATTTCCATAGAGCAATTGCGTAGGTCAGGTCATTGGCGATGAATTTTATCGGCTAGGTAAATCTTTTGCCGTTTTATTTTGCTATAATTTATCTATCTAATTTATGTGTTTGGATAATATGCCGGGTGGAAAGAAACTTTTTTTCTTCTTTTCTTAATGAAAGCTCCTGATTGGAAAATACAAAAGGAAAGGTTACCCTACTTTGTGTATACAATTTAATGATTTTTAGGTTATAGGAATCGGGGCGTATTAAATTGACTTTTCAATAAATCTTCTTTTGTAAAATTGTGACTTCGCATAGTGCGATTCGAGTCGACAGGTGGAAATTTATCGAATTGTAATGGTAATTGATTCTTGACCTGTAAAATCGTTCCATCGACATGAACACTCTGAAATTACAATGAAATTTACAAACGAAAACAATGAGCATAAGGCGTTTGTATATATAACGCCGCGTAAATATTCAAACGTTCAAACTAGAGACCTAGATCCCGCGCTGGAATCGTTACGCATCGACCAAACTTACCAATAAAACTAATACCAACAAACAATGTGAACTGAACAGGTAAGTACATCATATATGTGAAATTGATGTTACATTATCACTGTTAACGTGAGTGACTTTAGTAACATGAATTGGGATAGAATCATTGATAAAAGATGTATTATTTATATGAGAGATTATAGCAGCAGCTTGGTGTGTTTTATATACACATCAGCCTATGATAGGCGGTTAATCGATACCATGTATAATTATAACGGTGTAGCAGCTGCTGTATTTCAGATTATTTAGGGGATGTGTTTCGAACGAAGGACCTATGATGGGCTTTTTCGTTTTGTCATTTTGATGGTGATGGGTATCTTCGACTAAATGTATTATGGTGTTCTGACACAATGTACACTTTGTAGTGATGCTTTAATTAACTTTTTTTTAGAAGCTAAATGTTCATTTGTGTTACATTGTCTATCGGTTGATTGATTTTTTGGGATATATTTTTTAATGTGTGTCCTAATCCTCTTAACCGTTTAAATGGTACTTAGATTGAATGACTTCCGTGGATCGTATTGCAGTGTTCATATTAAAACGTTTGGTAATTTTTTGATTGCTAGGTTTTAATTTGCTATTAACGATAGAATAGTAATTTGTACGACCGAGTGATAATGCTTTTTTAGGCACTAGGTCACATCTACACGTGTAGTGTAATCGAAGGCCAAGTCTATGACAACACACATCGTGTGCATACACTAGTCATTTACCATCGAGTTGTATACAACGTTTTTCTTATAAGAATGGAAATAAAAGTTTCTCATTTCTCCATTTGTTGCGAATGAGGCTCTCAATTTGCGAGTAGAATGAATTCGTCACTTCGATGCAAAAATAATGTTGTGAACAGTTGTTATTGTGTGACGAGCATTACATGCTTGGTGTCATTGTACAGCTTACACTTGAGGATAACGCATAAGAATAGGAGCTGCAAACAGAACATAGAATCGGTCAAAGTTCGCCGAGGATCGCTAAAACAATTGACTTCTCAGAAAATGTCATTTGAAAGGGTACAGTAGCCGCGTCTAGAATCACTTTGTCATAGAGGTAGCATTTAGCATTCCTTCAAAATGTTACGAAATTTTGACTTTCAGCTGCTATTGCTCCGTGCCTTAATGCCCAACATAATTTTCCCACTGCAGGTCTCAGTTTTTCAATCCAATCAAATTCCAATGTGAAACATAAGTTTCTGCCAGATGCTGGCCAGACCGTAAAGTTTTTTTTGAACAGGGCTCGAGTCTCTCAACAAGATTATGAAATCCAAATCAGAGGTGGTCTCGCACGACTCTATTCAAGTACTTTTCAAACCTACGAACCCATGAATACGAAGACGATATAAATATAACAACGATTTCTTACGTCACAACAGTAACAGGAATTCATCAGGAATTCATCATAACAGAAATTCATCAATGCGACGAAACTAATTCAAGACTATGTCCGTCTCCTACCGATTCATTACCTGGAATGACAGAATTTCCTTACGACAAGTGAAAATTTTCATAATAAACGTCACATGAAATTCATCTGGCAATATCAATGAACTTGCGACGAGAGCTGTCGTATGCATTTCAAACATAATCCACCTGACCAAACTGAATCCGAACTGCATCAGTCAGCTTCAATAGTGTTGAGACAATGTATAAAGCCAGGCCAACGTTGATAATATGACGTACAACACCCAGCAGCAATATGCTTGTAACACGCCCAATTCACTATAATATGCACAGGTAACTTGTCAGTTATAGGGCATTGAAGTGCATCTGAAGGTTATTGAATTGTTCTAATGCCACCGAAGAATCTGCTTGATCGGACAGTCAGGGGCTGGAAATTCGGTTATCAAAGTCCAATATCGGTTGACGAAATTTCCAGCCAAATCGATAAATCTGTTGCTTCCTTTCTTATAGTATCACCTACAGTGTTTCAAACACAATCTACTACTTAAGTTGTTTAGCATGCAATTTAGTATATCAATGAGAAAACATATTGACCAGACCTCACATAGTAATTCGTCGTTGTAGTCGATAACAGATGAATAACCTAACTATTGTTGGTATATGTGGGCATCACTTTATTCTTAGGCTGTACTCTAGAGACATCACCTTTTCTCATCGTACTTTATCGGAAACAAACTTCGTCACAATAGCATGTGTCATGATGATCTACAAAACCCATAAAATTGTGTTCCATTCTGATACTAATTGCATCTTTGTGTACACAGTGATAACATAATAATGATGATGAAGAGTGTTGATATCATTCGAACCCCTTTCAACAAAATGATTTAATTTTGATATGGACAAATATTTGTTTTTCTTTCTCGTGCAGCAGCTGTGTTCATATTTGTTCTCATTATCTCTCTCTCTCTCTCTCCCTCTGTCTGATAGCCATGTAGACTTTCTCATATCACATGCTTTACAATTTTCACTCATTTCATGCCGTTCTTGAATTGACATGAGCCATAAATCCCAATGAATATTTACCAAAAATTGTATGAAAACATCTGGTCACGCTTTGGCTATACGTATACAAACATTGTACATATATGCGTAACAACCATGCGTTCTCTCAACACCTTTAGCAACATAGATCTTAATTATAGATAAGCAACAATAAGTTTTATGTTGTTGGTGAAGAAGGATGCCTATCGCAAAGGGAAGATCAGACTTTTTTCTTTTTAAATAATCTTCTGTAACTCCTATGCTAAACATGGTAGGTATATGTAGCAACGGCCGTTTCCATTTTTAGTGATGATACTGGCTTCTCGAGATGGGATAATTATTTTTTCGTGCAATTTGCCAACCTAGATTTTTGCCAAGCAATGTTTTGCTAGATGACTACAATCAATAAAAATGGTCCCTCTACTTTACTTCGACTGTGATATTTTACTTCCATATAAGTTTATTGTAGGAAATACAATGTCCGGTCGTAGTATGTGAAATCACAGGTGTCATGGTGTGTTGATAAAATACATCTGAAAGCGGAATATGCGAGAGTTTGAATCTATGAACATCAACTTCCGTTGTCATGGACGACTTATCATTAAGTTGATGGAATCTTTATTCCGCTAATTATCTCCAACAGACTGAAATAGATCTTCCATTATCATTAAGTACACTTTGTTATTATTATAAAGTCGACGTTCACCGTTCATTTTTATTGTCTTTATCGTCGTTATTGTTGGAATCTATATGTGATTGATGTTACCTTCCCAGGCTGGGAATCCTAGCAGTCTACAGTCTTGGTTATGCATTTTTATTTCAATTAACATTCTAATCCGGCTAAAGATTCTACCCACCAGTTCAATTGTATTCAATATGTCGCACTCGGGTCTCTTGCGCAACGATGAAATGTAAAACGGGTCAGAAAACGAAGCATATGATTCAATAATAACCAGTCCGATCGGACATCATACACTTGTAAGCATTGAAGCTCGTTAAAAATGCCGCACTCCCACAAAATATCAACAAAAAAAATCAACTGAAATCCCTACGACAAATGAGTATAACTTACAAATAACCGTAATTAGTCCGCACTGTTACATTGGATTGTTAGGAACAATCCGACATTGACGTCTGGTATTGTACGTACAAGAAAGGAAAGAATTTATGGTAAATAGCGAAATGTGTAACCAGAATATCAATGCTAAAGAACTTGTTCAAATATATGTTATGTCCAATTACAAACACGCAAAGTTTCTAAACTGTATATTAGGTTCGATACGATAAAATTATAATAAACCCGAACAGGGCAAAGTATTTCATTTCATATATTTATCACGTCAAATAAAAGGAAAAATTGGTCGAATACTGGATTCCTTTCGGTTCGGTTATTTTTCATTTAAACAGATCGGCTTGGAGCGTGTTTGTTGCAAGAGTGTGGCGTAGGTCAATAGCTATTATTCAAATGAGTTGACCTGTACTTCAGTAATCTGGACGTAAGTGGCATAATTATTGACGTATGCTAATCAATAGAGCCAACAAGTTATGTGTGTGTGTGCGCTTTATTAATAATTTGGTGATTAAAATAGTTCAAGTTTCACATGAAAACCAGCGCTTTTTATATAACAGACAAGCTTTTCCCTCAACAAACTGAATAATTTGTGGCGTAAAATTCTTCCTGTATGCTTACGATACGTAAATAAATGATGGAAAGTGTACACGTGTACAGGTAAATCACCAAAAACATATTTTAACCATAGGTTGACGATAGTTTCAGTGTGAACCAAGTTAAAGTGAACCATAAAAATTGAGAGAGTTTATTCTTCGTCCTTGTCCTTACATTATTTTCACAGTCAGCTGCATTAAAAAGAGGGCCTCCTCATCGTTTTTTAATTCTTCTTAAATGTCATAGAAGTTAACTGTCATTGGCATAGCCAAATCAATTTTCTTTAACGTACGCAGCCGATATTTTAAAATCCCCGAAGAGACATCGAGATATAAATAGCGCCCATCTTCATTATCTAACCTCGTTCAAGAATGAAAGTTAGGTAAAACCGCCGATCAAAGAACAATTGTTACCAATGTCATTCCCGCAAATTCGCAGATCGAGCGAGTCAAAAAAGGACCTTTCTCGACATGAACAAAAAACTCTTTTATGGTAGGTACTCAAATTGATCGGTATTGGTTTGTGAACATGTAATTTGGAATGAAAAGTTTGCACAGCAGGTGAAAGACGTGAGAGACGAGCACATGATTTATCAATCCACCCAAAGACATGCGTCGATTCATCTCAATATTTAATTATGACCGAGACTCTAAGAAATTTGTATTTCTTTTAAGGAACTGAGACTTTTAATTACTCGCATCACGAGACAATTTTTGATTTTCTCATGGCTTCACACTTTCACCTTGCGATTTTGAGTGAAGTTTAGAGTGTACCATTAGCAAGTAAATACCATGACTTCTCGCATCACTCAACATAGCAAATAACATCAATTTGTAATCACAGACACCTTAGAGTAAGAATGTATATTCGTCATGTTCGGACGTGGATGAAAAGATAGATAAATAAGTGAACAAGCTGGGCACAAGTTAGCTCGACAAGTTTTCGCATAATGGTTATTGGTAACAAGGTTGTTTACAACAGGTTAAGACACCTCTGAGATGATCAAGAAGGCAGTGGCACCCAAATTTTCTAGTGGTGACATCTGTGCTTAAAAAAACTTTGTATGACGATTCCAACGCAACAAAAAAATTTTTTTTTTCAAGTTGACTTTGCACACAATCTGTAATGAGTGCGTTTTAAATTTTGTGTCGAAAATCCACTGAACTAGTAGATTTCGTGTGCCACCTGCCTTCTTGGGTGTCTTAACCTGTTGTAAGCAACCTTGATCTAAATAGAGTACTGAAACTGGACAGTGTACCATACAAATATTTCACACTGTTAAAAGAGTGGGGATAAAATCTCATACAAAATATAGACTACTGTTTGACAGCTGACTTTGATCACACTCATGCCTGGAGAGTTTTGCCAGAATCTATTCACGCATTGTTCACGCATTAATTTTGTTTACAACCTCAGTGCGGTTGCTATCAAATGGAATTACAACATTTGTTATTTTGGTCATGCACCCTAGGTCATACATACATCCTAAAAGTGATGAGATTATGTTGTTGTTTTGTTAACAGTAAAAACCAGCCACTCATTTTGATATCATTCCCCATTACATTCCTGCAATTGAACATGTAATAGCTGTCTATGAAATCTGTCAGTTGATTCCAACTTAATTGTGGACATCCGATAAACGTTGTTCGAAAAACGAACACTTCACAAGACTTCAACTAGCTTCCTTCTGTGAACCCCCTCCATCAATTTTTATGATTCACAACCAAATTTCGAAGTAGCTTTGATTTGAATTGATTTTGGGACTTTAGCAAAAATATTTACGATGGAATTGGGTTTTGGGTTATTTTCGGCATAAGCAACCTGCTCCCATGATGGTTCCTAGGATTTGGGATTCTAGGTGGTTTCTCTAGAATTTTACAACTTCCATCGGGTTTTCCGGTGGAATTGGGTTTATTTTAGTATGCAGACCCATTTTATCTTCCAAAATGAATGATAACCAAACAAAAACTCTTTCAGAGAAAAGTGTGGAGCTACCCTTGATGTAACTTCTAAAATGGATGATAACGGTCGGGCCCCAACGGTCGGGGTGTCGCTTTCAGCTTCGACACTCAAAAAGAAAAAGTTGTCTTCACGTACAAATTCTTCTTTAGAAATATTGCGACACGAAGATGCCAGGTGATTCTCATGATTTAGGTCTCGAATAACTTCTTATGTTACGTAAATAATGAAATAATTGAAGGATAAGAGAACGAAATCTGAATCACTTGCGTTTAGCAATATTTCTAAAGAAGAATTTGAAAGTGACACCCCGACCGATATCATTCATTTTAGAAGTTACATCAAGGGTAGTGCCACAATTTTCTCTGAAAGAGTTTTTGTTTGGATTTGACAAGCGATTTTTTTTTATTTGTCCAAAAGCTAAAGTCGACACTGTCATTCATAGTGAGCTTTTTGTGTTGGTATATTTTACTTGGAATTGGAATCTTGCGGTATAAACACGACTGTAGTTTAGGGCATCTAGGCTTTTCAATCTGTGGTAAAGTACACCTACTCGCAATCTGACTCAAAAACCCGTATGCTAAATGAATGAATAAATAAATGTTTTCCGATAATTAGGTATTTTGTGATAACATCCAGTAGTTTGCACTCGAACAATTTCGCTTAATTTAGGTGTTAAAATAATAAACTTTTACTTTTAAAACTGGACGATTTTTGTAATACAAGCTCGTGGGTAACAGTTTTGAGTTATGGCTTTCAACTGAAGGATATTTTCCGGGACGGATACTTCGAATAATTCTGGACAGTGCGCGATTTTCGGACGGGCATTTGTAATAGGCATCTGACGTCATGGGGATCAATAACTGATCACTAGGGGTGTTCAAAATTGTCAAAATGTTTGGGGCGCAGTCAATTTTCACACTCACGATTCTCTTCTTCATGGGCTCACAGGCGGTAACAAGCTCGGATACATGTATAGACTAAAAAAAAACGATTTCTTGGGATCATAGTGATGGGAAAGAACCAAACTTGTCCTAACACTACTTCTCATCTTCTAACAATGAGGTTAACTTATTGAAAGTTGTTCAACGTTTTTCATCGATTTTCGCGTTTTTTGACAGAAATCGTCCTTGAGCGACTCCTAAATCGACTCGAGTCGAATTTTGCAAATAGAAAACGTTGATCAGTGATAAAAAATGATTCGTTTTCCACAACGCGCTCCAAACATTTTGACAATTAAATTTTCCCATACGATATTGAACACCCCTACTGATCACGAATCTAAAAAAATTAGCTGAAAACTTTAAAGAAATTTGCGGGTATCCATGTTAATTGACAGACCTCACGCTACGCTCACAGTTTTTTTCGGAATTCCCCTTGCCCCAACATTTTCGAATGACCGTGTCTGACACACAATGTGTGTGGAATCATTGAAAAAAAATTTGAAGTCTGCTGCCAAGGTTTTGAAAGAACAGGCTAAGACACACAAAGGCGGTGGCACACGAAATCGACTAGTTCAGTGGATTTTCTGTGTGTAAAATATTTAGTTCACAAAAGTTTCTCTTCTTAGTCAATGAGGGAGCCACTAGAAAATTCATGTGCCACCGCCTTCGTGCCGTGATCAACTCTAACCTGTTGTTTTGCGGCGCGCACACAAATTGAACGAGAAAAGACCGTAGCAGGCGTTGCGTTACCTGCTGCACGTAACCCTACGATATGTAATACTTTCGAAACCGTAGTACATACGCATCCCTAGTACCATACCTAGTATCCCATACACTGTTTACGACTTGAACACTCAAATGATTAGGGACACTTTCTCTTTGGAATGTATTCCGGTCAACCGAGTTTCGATTGAATAAAATCCCGGAATTCAGTTTACTTCACAACTTTATTGTACATGTTCGTCGTTTTGATGTTAGTTAACAAGTGATTTCTCTACGTTACACAATCAACAGTTACAATGCAAAACTTCTACACGCATGAATGTTTTAGTAAAAATTTAGCCCGAGCAAAAAAAATTGACCCGACCGAGCGTCGAACTCGGATACGCTGAATGGAAATGGCCAAAAAACACAAAAATCAAAAATGGCGGTTGGTGGCAATTTTCCTTGGTCACCTAAAACAGCTCTACCACTTTACGGTCGTCATTACCTTTCAAACAAAAAAAAATTCATGCAAATCGGATGAGAATTACTCGAGATATCGACAAAAAACTCTAACTTCACTGTACGGCCGAGTAGCTCAACTTTGGCTCACTCTATGGGCTCTAAGTTCCGAGCACAATATCCGATTTTGACAAACTTTTTTTCCTGGATTCATTTGCATCATCTACTACCTTTCTGCGAGCAATACCACTGGTAATACATGCGAGAAACCTGGATCTCGAAAATAAAATTATTTTGACTATATCTCTGGATCGGTATATCTTCATTTCGCTCGTCTTCGAACTTGACCTCACTGTTATTTGAAGATTCCAGATCTATTTGGTATTGTCACAGATTATGCAATATTCCTGCAACTTGCTGACCAAAAAGAGATCGACCGAGAAAACCTGTCTTATCGCTTGAGCGAGGACTTTCCTTCAATTTGGATTTTCCCAACCACAATCTATGCTCTTAGGATTTTTCACAAAAAAAAGTTGGAGATAAAATTTCGTTTTCTTTCCTTTTTTTGTGATTCACAAGCTGTAAACGAGCAAAAATGTTCTCTAGCGACTAATTTTGATTTCATTAGGTTTTGGCCTGTCGACCAACAAGCTTACAATTTGGAATAACTACACCTAGTAGAGGAATCGAATACGATAAGCGTTGAAGTGATAAGTTAAATTTGAGATTTTTGCTCCGTGAACACAATATCAATTGAAATAAATTAGGAAAATTTCCGAATCGTCTTGAAAATCATCATCATAAACCGAGCGTTTAGTCGAGTGATCAATTGAATCGTGTGTGTCCTGAAAGTGCCATAGAGTAAAGAGAAAACCTTTTTCGTTACGGGGTGTGTTGATTATCCATTTTCGGAGCAAAACTATGACCACAAAAAAAGTGTCCACTGGAGGATATATTGAAATTTTTGAAGAGCCTGCATCGAGACGATTTCGATATGAATCGGAGGGACGATCTGCGCCACTAGAAGGATCAAAGACAATGAGAGAAGCGAAATCATTTCCAAAGATCAGAATTATGAATTTTACCGGACTCGCAACAGTCATAGTATCGTGTGTAACGGCCGACAAACCTTATCGGTAAGAATTGTTAAGATGAACAATGGTAACAGAAGTGAATTTAACTATTGGTAACCCATCAATGTTGGAACCAGTGTGCTTTCTTATAACGAGGGTTTAAACATAGAAAAGCTGAAACAGTGTCAGACATTCCAACAAGAAACGCCATAAACCAGCCTTTGAATGAAAGTGACAAAAAAGCATGGACTAAACGATCTAACAGTGTAAATGACTCGTTAGTCACGTGAAAGTTCTACATTTTTTAATGTCTTATTTCGAGAACGGGAAGATAGTTAACAAATCTTCTGAGGTTCAATGAATATTGGGGGTCGAATTCGTGGGCAGTCATTTCATTGGTAGCAAAAAAT
Source organism: Phytosciara flavipes (assembly GCA_026413405.1). Lineage (NCBI taxonomy): Eukaryota > Metazoa > Arthropoda > Insecta > Diptera > Sciaridae > Phytosciara > Phytosciara flavipes. The sequence continues at coordinate 138 of JANTFA010023897.1, read as the reverse complement.
CTCGACGAAAACTTATCTTCAATGATACTTCTTCTTTCTTGGCATTAAAAAGAACTTGCTTTACTCAAGGCTATACACTAAGGAGGTTATGCCATCCGCCATTTTTTCAGATAAACGGTGTCACACCTCTGCCATACA
>JANTFA010023786.1:0-15867 GCA_026413405.1 Phytosciara flavipes | reverse complement strand
TTTTTTCGTCGTCTGAATTTAGGAATGGGACACCGATCCAATGATTCCATTTCCACCGGTCGTTGAACCAGATTTACCTGGCGCATTTATTACACAACATCCGAGAGACGTATACGAACCGCATGCTATTTCAATACCATGGTTGGCTGGCTTAACATCCGATGAAGGAGCAATGAAATCAGCACGTGAGTTAACGCTATTTTGGTTTGAGAGTTTTTTTTTTGTTGCTTAGGGATATCTCAATCCCATATGGTCTGTCTTTTCGACAGGTGTAGAGTTTGCATATTCGAGCCGAAGGCGAGGTATGTAACCACATTTTGTTGAAAAACAGTTACCGAAGCAAGTCGCTCAAAAACACACAAATGAGTCTTCTTTTGTCATAAATGAATCACGTAGTTACATCCGATGCTACTACGTGATTCATTGATTCTGATTTTGAGCAACTTGCTTCGGTAACTGTCTTTTCAACAACTTTAGTTGCATACCTCGCCTTCGGCTCGAATATGCAAACTCGACACTCGTCGAAAAGACAGTTTCCTGAAGCTTGTTGCTCAAAAATACACTTGTGAATTTGCTTCTACCGCAAAGTGGCTACTTTCGCAACATCGAGAGGGATTCTTTTAAAAAACAGCCTACCGAAATCGGACGCACTTTTTGATATGTGCCGAGAAAGGTACTCGGCACTGGAAGCCAACACCATTTTTTTCGAAGTTCCTCGACGCTCGTGCCGCTGGTGGGAGGTGATCAAAAGCCGAATGCATTTTTCTTATGGAAATTTCTCCGTGTACATTAAGGATGGTCGTGAAGGGCGGCGTCATTGGAAAGGTATTGATATGCACTTTCGGGGCAAATACAGCTTTTGGGAGTTTGGAAGTATCTGAAAAAATATGAGGACGTAAACACTTTGATTCTTCATATTTCTTCTCAGATGCTTACAAACTCCCATAAGACACTGTTTGCCCCGAAAGTGCATGCAAATGACTCTGTACCCTTTATGTACCCGGAGCAATTTTCATAAGAAAATTGCATATTTTTTATCCCCTCCCACCAGCGAAACGAGCGTCAAGGAATTTTGAAGAAAATTAATTTGGCTTCTAGGGCCGAGTACCTTCTTAGGCACATACCAAAAAGTCCAAAAATAGTGCGTCCGATTTCAGTAGGTTGTTTTTCAAAAGATTCCCTCTTGTTAGCTACTGTGAAAATCTCCAAACTAATATGAGTAATCTGCTATTCCTCACAACCGAAACGAGGCTTTAAATATCCTATCAGTTTAATGTCAACTCTGCTGACAATTAACTCTCGGCTTGTCTCTAAAACAGATGATTTCTATTTTCGACCAAGGTCACGTGAAGCTTTCCATTCAAAAAAAAAAAACTTCACTTGAACCTTAAATTTAATACACAAAAAACATGCGAAACGATTGAACTAAAATAATTTCGAAGCACACACCTTACGTTATTTATAGAAATTGTAGCCGTCTACCGTATGCCTACACTGCCGTACATTCATATAACACCATGCCATTGAATGTGTGATATTTTGCTAAATTCATTATGCCGGATAAAAAAAGGGGAGAAAAATACTCTTGAGGAAAAATCGCTTTGTAATATAGCTTTCCTGTTGTAAAATATGTAGAAGCTAATTCCGTGTTTTACATAGTCATGCATGAATATTGGCAATTTCCACCCAGCCAATCTTGTATTCAAAATGTGATTTCTGGAAAACATTTTGCTCTGTGTTATTGCATGTACAGGAGATACCTCTACCTTCTACCTTTTTCGTTATTCTACGTTGATAGTGAATTTATTTAATAAAATGCGTTGCGGAACGGAGTAGCTACTTTGTATTCGTATTATTCATTTATTTAACATTCAAATTTAATTGTCAATTTTCTGTGCTATTAAACAATTGAATTTCGTATTTCGCAAGGATAATCAAGGTCGTTGCAATTATATTCACTAATGTGGTGAATCACCATTGAAGGTCGCATATATCTTCTAAAGGTCGCACTCACAATTAATTAATGACATTCGTCAGTCGATTTCCTTTTCTAAGTTTCTTCGAATTCCAAACTTTGCAAGTTTTTGAGTCATTGATTGAGGATTGAGAAATATTTGGCCAGAAGCTACTGGATTACTAAGAAATTCTCAAAATCCAAAGCAACTGCTGCTGCTTTTCCGGTCTCTTTTCATACAGGACCACCAGTATATCCAAATATTACCATGAGGCTGCCCATATATTTATCTATGCATTTCATACAAACTGTCTTAGAATCAGATGATATGAACTGTGTGTACATGTCATATAAGACCCCGATTACGGGTCAGGTAATGAAGAGTTTTTGATAAGATATCTGGAACGAAAGAAGTAACGGATTGAAGGCCAAGCAACGATGAATCTTAACATTTTTAGCTAGTTCATCCTCAATTCGAACGACGCGACGGCAGTGCTTCTCGTTAGTTGTCAATGTACTTGCAAGAGGACATAATAAGAGAACGCGTAAAAAGTGGCGACCCAGCGCTGTCTCCTGAATGCACAAGCTTATTTCTAAAGATAGAAACGGGATTAGTGTAAAATAATTGACTAGGGGGGCCGAAGGGAAGTTCAGTCAACGATGATATGGAAACATTGCATCGTTGACGGCTCTCACGTTCAAGCTGATAATGTCCAATTCAAGTCAAATCAGCTGCTGAGATTTCAAAATTTCCCATTAGAGGTTCCATGAACTTGTGTGAAATTCCCTTGACTGAAAGTCGAGGGCCTATTACCAGAAAATGGAAGTGGCGAAAATCAGATAAAAATTGGTGAGATATCGGTGGGGTTTTGGTGTGAAATTTTTTGATGTGATGCCTATCATTAAGAAATGGAAGGAAAGGTTTGTGACCAGAAATTGTAAAAATGGAAATTTCATCCTAATCCGTTCCTTCTGCTCGAAAATTCATCAACCCTAAAAACTGCTAGAATTCTGATCTTAGACCGTATACCTCTGGGAGTTAAATTTTTTGTTGACTAGATGCTAGACAAAGTGCCTCGAACTTTGATACTACGTAGACGGAATGGTTTAAGACTAGAAATTGGGAAAAAAATTGTAACGCTTTTTTTTTTAAACCACCAGTTCAATGCGAAAATTTTAACCGGACCCAATCAATTCCTTCACAAAGAAAACACCACCCCTCATCATAATTAAAAGCAAATGATTCCTAACAACAATATTGTCTCAATGATGTTGTCGCTCATATTCTCGATGCTTTTAATAATTCAAAGTAAAACAGCGTGCCATTTTTGTGTGCTTTTTCCAGCAATAATTAACCTGCCGGAATTGTATGCAGACTTTAAGGAAAATACGGCAAAAGCGTTGCCTATCGCCCTCAATTATGATCATCACAGCGAAGATGTACAAACGGCAATAACGAATAATATACAGCAGTACTACTTCAACAACGGAAAATTGTCAAAGGAAACCCATCAGAATCTGACAAATGTAAGTACACCCAAAATATTACTAAGGTGAATTTATTGCGTTGCATGAAACAAATAAATGATGATGAACGAATGCGGAATTGAATGGTATACCAATGCCGCTTATTTTGAACTCATGGGTTGAGTAATGCTGTTTACTGTTTTGTTTGATGGAAAGTTCGAAGCATCTATTGTATAAGGTAAATTGAGCGACGACGCGACAACCGCATAAGCTTCAATTAGTTTGCCTGCGTTTCCAAGTTTTCAAATCTTTCGCAACTCCTTTCACTTTTCAGAGCTATGTCAACTACGAGTTTCATTTTGTAACAAGCCCTATGGCAGACTCACGATTAACGAATGCTAGATATTCTTCCAGTAAATGCGCCAAATATATTTGAATTTTCAACGCATTTCTGTTCATTTAAAGCTACCACCATACAAAAACTGTGCGTCAAAACTCCAACTTTTCTTTTTGAAACTGGCGTGCACTTACGCACGCTGTTCCCATTTCAGCAACAAACTTGCCAGAACTTCTTCCTGCTACCTACACGAAATGCGTGCTACGCTTTTCAGAATGTAATTTCAAATTTCTCACTAAATTCAACCATAAAATTATGAGGAAGGAAATTCTTTATTCATTCCACATCGTTATGAGAGTGTCTCCACGTCGTTTTATTATTTTCAAGCAAGCATTTCGTTTGTTCAACGCTTTGCTATACTTTATCATTTTCTAGATTAATGATTCAAAACGTATTTTATAAAATGTAAAATAATTGCAGCCGCTTGTTGTGTATCTTTCTTTGTTCGCAATATACTTTCAGTTATTCACAGACGGCTGGTTCTTTGCGGGAATAGATGAATACTTAAGAATTCGTCTACTCGGTGGAAGTAAACAAACATCGAAACCGGGACCGACCTACGTCTATTTGTTTTCACACAAGGGACAGGCAAGCTTCACCGAAATATTTGAGGGTGGCAGAGAAAATTTTTATGGTAAGTTTGATTTGGATATTGCAAAAACAATCTTCACTTAGAAATAGGAGACTTGAAATTTTTATTCTATTCTGACATTGGAAATGTGAAAATTTGAAATGCGGTAAAGGTACACAATTATCTACGGGTCGGTAGTTTCAGTCTTTTTGTTAGGTACGACGAGTCCGTTATATTGTTGTACGAAAAGAAAAATTTGTAAAAACAATGAAGTGAAATTGCATGATCAAGAATACACTGAACGAATTTCAAAACATAAGAAGAGCCCGTACGAGTATGTGGCTGGTTGTCCATAAACAACATACATCTCAAAACCACTCTGCAACACTGCATCTTTAGATAATTCCATTTAAAATTATCCCTTGCTAAAATTTACTCGAGAAATTCTAGTTTAAGTTCGAAGATGAGCAAAATTTGGTGCTATTTTCGAGGTCGAGTTGTGGCTTCTCGAATATATTACCGACGCGTTGGTGGTATTGCTCATAGATGGTGCAAATGAAAAGTATTGACTACACCAATCCAGAATAAAAAAGTGTGTCAAAATCGGATTTCGGGCTCGGAAGTTAGAGCCCATATAGAGTGAGCTCAATTTGAGCTACTCGGCCGTACAGTGAAGGTAGAGTTTTTTGTCGGTAATGACGAGGTGACAACGAGGTGGTTACCTGAGAAAATGGCCGTCAGCCGCCATTCAACTTGATTTCGATGAATCTTTTTCAAAGTTTAATTTTCGAATTAGACTTCGTACGGGACTATCAAAATTGCTGTAAGCAATTTTAACAAGGGTTGAGTATAAATGGAATGACTTAAAGATGTAATGCTGCAGAGCAGTCTTAAGATGTATGTCTTTAATGGACAACCAGCCATCTGTCATACATTACTCAAACGTGTTTCACACTGTGTTTTTTCCTGGATTGGTATCGTCAGTTCTTATCATTTGCTGTTCTATTTACACTTAGAACATGCATGTTTCCATAGATATACTCAAAACGCTGAAACAGTTGAAGGATCCTAGCTTAAGCATGGGTCGTCCAAAAACTCGCATCTTCAAACTTGACCTCACAATTTTGAATACCATTTAAGGAAAACAATTTATCGAAATCGAATTCGATTTGTTCAAGTTATCGTGATGACAAACGGATAGACTTAAAGTTCAACGGACATTTTTTAATTAATTTAGCATCTAGGGGTGACCACAGACGGTTTGCACTTACTCTGTCTTTCGAATTGGACGTGTTACAAACGCAAGAGTCAAAGCATAAGACCCTCTCACTTCGTACACGGGTCTAAGAAGATATTAGCATCTCACATAAGCATGTATGTAAAAAGACTACTTACACACTTACGTAGTTACACTTCCGCAGGCTGACTTTGTCTTCATTACGAAACACAAATATTGCATCCCATGGACCGTTTGTAAGTCTTCAGACTACGAATATTTCTAATCCTATGAAACCATCGTTTCGAATAACTTTAGGCGCAAGCTTTTATGTGATCACTTATCAGGGCGCGTTGAAAAATATATAAAGAATATACAAAGGCCAATCATCCCCTTCTCTGTTACACAATCCAATTGACTGAACAAACGACATATTTTTTCAGCGTCTGTCTCCCTTCATTTTTAAAATATCTCTCAAATATCACAAATGAAATATTTGATCCATTACGAGATTCGCAATGTCATGTTATTATGATGATGTTCATACGGTGTCCGATTTCAGTGAAAAAGCGATAAAATAGCTTAACACGACGACGGCATCATGTAACGACGGAATAAAAATTAACCATGACAGGGGATATGATGGAAACATTCCGTATTGTGTTTGTTTGTGTGTAATACGCTGTGATCACATCCGCATAACCTAAGACGTAATCCGATAAGCAGATTTACCATGATTTTCATATTTTCTTCAATGTTCTGGTATGGGAAATTCATGATGCAAAGTAGACATTATCCTATTATGCAAACAAAAGCAGGTGTCAAATAGAACGGTGGTAACTACGGTGGGTATCGTATATGACAACGGAAGGATAATTCGTTCCCTCAAAAAAGGATTCTCCGTAGAAATTATTAATTTCGCACAAGCAAGAAATTCATTAAAGCTTCGTAGTCCGTGTCACTGTCACAGTGCAGTGGTATTACACGCAACAATCTTTTCTACGAAGACAGATCGCTGGTTGGCGCATAATGAGAAGCAAAAATAAAATGTTTGATGTTTCGTTTCAGGTGCATGTCATGCTGAAGAGTTGCAGTATCTGTTCCCGATCGGTACCCATCTTTTTATCAGTGCTGCACCTACACAAATTGATACACAAATACGAAAGTCCATAACTGAACTATGGGTGAACTTTGCGAAGACTGGGTGAGTGATTACTGGTCGCTTCTGCACACGAATGACACTAAGGCAGCTTACTAGCAGTCAATGTGTATCGATTTTATGTAATTTGTCTATCTTTTCCCAGCAATCCTACTCCACCGGGAACGAACCTACCCAAATGGAAGCCAGCCAAGGGCTATCCATTAGACTATTTACGACTCGGCAATCTGTACAAAGAGGACAGTCCTTTAATTGATATGGAAGTGGGATTAATGGAGGAACGAGCTGCATTCTGGCGTAAATTGCAAGCTCATACAGGTGCACGGAATGGGCTCAAGGACGAGTTGTAATATGCTTGCAAAAATGAAAGCGAAACAGTTGGCTGGTATTGTGTGTAGTCTCGTATTTATATATTTGATAAGTTTGGGGGCTCTTATTTTTGTCACAAATTATTATTTTGAAATAAACAGCCATCTGAGATGAACAAGTATTATAGCGATCTACGACATCAGTACCTTGTAAACGATCTTAATGAGAGTAGCATTTTGATGAAAGTAAATGTGAACTTGTTTGACAACGATGGATGCAGAAAGACGAGTCGACAATCTCCTGTAGGAATCGACAAAACAACACAATTCTGTGCCGGTTCCGACACGCACACTAATAATTTTTGTAGGGGAATGTCAGGTCAGCAAAATATGGTTCAACAGTCTGCCATACTGGAAGTGTAAATCTAGTTTTCAAACATATTTCTTCCAGGTGGACCACTTCAAATTATCCATGAACACCACTTTTGTACATTTTCGATCATTGGGGTCACATCATTCGGCCATCATTGTGACAGCGGGAGGAATGATTCCGGTGGAACCTATACTCGGGTGTTTCCATATTTGAATTGGATAGAGAGTATTGTTTGGGAAGAAGAATAAATTATGCAAGCAAACAAACTCAGCATTTCCATTCGCAATTATGTTTTCGTTGATTTCCATATTCGGTTTTGTTATGCCAACATCATCATCAGGCTGATGACATTAGCATACTTAGTGACAAAAAAATCCATCATTTAAGGTTTTTTCGCCAAAAGTTTCCAGTCATTCCAGCTTTTCTTTTGGATCCAGTCCCATTTGCGACGTTTGATTTGAATGTCAAGTTGTTCCATGTTCGATAGTCTCCACAGCTCTTCTCCCGAAATTACATTCGGCCATCATCATTGACAATCATGAATTCTTCGTATGCACTTGAGTTTCTTGATATGTGGGTCGAATTCCATATGTTCCTCAGCATTTCAAATGATCCTCGAATCCTCGTGCTTTTCCTATACAACTTTGAACATCTGAGTCTGCGGCAGTTCTTCTCTCAGCTCTGTCTTGTACAATCCGCTAAATTGAATTGCTCCTTCTTCTTCGTAATGTTTACTCGTAGTGACCAGCTGAAAAAGGGTTGATCACTGAATACGTCTGCACCTTTGAAGTGTGGAACATTCGAATAAGATGGCCTCCACTTCTTCGATATCTCGAAATCCACGTGGCGTTGTGACTGTTTTTATGTCGGAAAAGGGTTCCACCGATCATGAGATTGTCTATCATCATTCCAATCTTCAATTTTGCTAGCGTTGCTTCCCATCTTTCGTACGAATTCCTTACTTTTGCTCCTATGTGCTGATTTTCTTCATGAACCATACTCCACAAGTCCTACTTTCGTCTTGCGGGGCTTACCGGAGTACAGCAAATGTTCTCCCGTTGAGCATCTTTTCCAAGGGGTTCCGCACTATTTGAGATTTATACGATTCACCAAAACTGTTTAGGATTCATTGTTTTGCTTCCTTAAATCCGAGGCCTCCATCTTAACACTTAACGGTTTTCTAACGATGCCTTCCAGGTTTCCTTGTGTTTTGCCTTGCGACATTCACATTTCTCAAAAATGGTCCGTGGTACCTTGGAAAGAGTAAGCGTCGAGTGAACGGAAAACTTTGTGTGGCAGTGAAGCATAAGTTCATGGGGGTCAGTGGGCGTCGAATGTAATTCGATTTAGGATGTGGGGCTATGACGACAAAAAATGACTATGTCGAGAGTGAGCTAAGTGGGCGTTGACTGTGGAGGTATCACGACGCAGAGCTGTTGTACTGGAGCTGTTGAGCCAAGATTCTCAACTCGCGCAAGAAACCATTCAATGCTTGATTCAATTTATTTGCTCGATTTGAATCGAGTTGGCGGAGCAGGCCTTTTCGGTTAAAATTACCCTCCAGATTAAGAAGTGTAACACAACAACAAAGTTCGACAGTTCCATTAGACTATGAAATTCGATTCCACCATGGAACTCTCCAGATTTAATCTATGATATTTTTGAGAATGCCACAAACGGTCACTGTGGAGAGGATCGTAGAAGATTTCAATATGCATGGCTACAGCTGCAAATTTAAAACTCCTAATTACATTAGGTTCAAACTAGATGCAAATGTAATTTGACAAATGGTCAAACATTATGAAATTTCAAATAAATTCACCTAAATTAGCTGAATAAGTGAATGCAAATCTTACGTTCAAGTATTCAAAATGGAAAATTCAAATTCAAATGTTTAGCAAAATAAAACCATTTGCGATAATAGCAGAAAGTAGCAGCTGAGTTTAATAGTGAGTTTGTGCACGTACTTATAAATGTGAGTTAAGTCGGAAGAGCAGTTTCACAGGAATCGTATAATTGTAAGTGCAATTTTCCGGTCAATTCGATGATTGGACTTTCCTATTATCACAAAATTCTGGGTGATGGTAATTTTCGGGTAATAGAAACGATCACGTAATGACCCCCCTCTTCACTTCCACTACTTCATACTACTAAAGGCCTCATTAACACAAACATGTTTCGTATTTAGGTAAAATTCAGGAAATATAAACTCAGTTGGAGTGAGTAAAAGTTAGCACATTAGTAGCAACAACGGCACTCCAACTTTTGTCGTCACTTTCGATTGCTTAAACTTAGTGTAAGACTGATTGCGAATTGGAGCGGAGTCAGTCAAAGTAAAAGTACGCAGTGCTATAGATCCATAGTTCATTCAACGAAACCACCATTTGAAAATGAACAATAAAAATTCGTTTTCATTGCTGATTGTTATTCTAATTAACATTTTATTAGCCTTGGCATTAGTTGATACAGTTCAAGGTGTCAATGGGAGTGAAGGTATTGTGTGAATATTGATACGGAAATTCATTAAGAAAGATAGTTGATTTGATGTCTTTTCATGAATTTAGGTGCTAGTTGTTTCGTTGATAGCACGCAACAAGAGGGTATTTGCACAAAATTCACAAAATGCGAAAAACAGTGTGCCCCCAAAGATGTGAACTTTGAACGATGTAAACATACGCCGAGAGGACGGGAGCCCATTGTCTGTTGCCCGAAGGAGAGGCCCACCAATTCGATCAGTGCCAAAAGTAATTTCATTTTACAATTTGATAAGCTTAACGGAATTTGGAATTTTATTACCACGAGTAAAATCGACCTTAATCGGGAAAGCGTTGAGTTTTCCATAGTGTTGTGGAAAAAGTTCGAGTGGGCCACATAATAACTATTGATCGTGTGTTTTAGTATCCTCTGACACCACTACAAAGCAGTGAAAGCAACGATAAGGTATGGCCAATCCGCTCTCGGGCTAATCGTTCGAATTCGTTGCTAACGGACCGATTCTTGTAAAGAAGTTCATGATAAATTTGGAGGATGAGTTCGTTGGAAACCACCAAAATGCAAAGTCATTGTGTCCTCTCGACCCGGCCCAATTCACTATCGCTAGATAGTGCATTGCCTGGCCATATCTTGTCCAGCTACTTTCGTTGCTTCGTACCTAACGAAACTAAAAATTTCTTTTGGGGGAGAGAATAATTTCATATTCGTACCTCACACCAAGGAGACATATTTTACGATCCAGTTGTTATTTTTACCGCATTTTATTTTGACTTCGAGGTGAAAAATCACTGAAATTCCACTCACCGAGCTTCCGTCAGTATATTTGTAAACACTCGTGTTTCACCTATTGCATTGCTCTACTTACTTGCATGAACACTCTTATTTGGAACGTAAAAAAGTCTTCAAATTTTCATGCGTGTACGTTGCATGTGTTGTGTGTGTTTTTACTCACACAGAATAAACACGACTCCTGTCTGTACAAAAGAAATGCAAGGCCTATTATGATTGCATAAGCTTCCGAATATTTCTTATTTTCATGCTAGTATCAGTGCTATGCCTGCTGCAATGAAGATCAGTCCTTGGACTTTCATATATCTTTGGCACTCACATCCACTTTTCCGACTAAGACAATCCAATAATGATTTTGAAATGTATTTTACTTTACTAGGGATGTAATGTGGCCTTTCCCTCCCTAGGGAAAAGCCTTTACATCACTCGTAAAGTAAACTAGCATACTATATCAGAGAGGTAATGAGATATCTCGTATCCAGATGAGTAAAGATATCCGAGGGCTTTATTAATCTACTATTTTGTTTGACACCACCATCTCTTTTGCAAACAGAATGTCTGGAATACAAAGAGCTTGCATGTGACATAAACTATTTTAGTGGTGCATTAGATGAGTCTCCAATGAAACTGAAAACCTCAAATTGTGCCACCAACGTGAAGGCGGTGATTATGAATGGTGAAAATGCTGAACAACGAGAGTTTCCACATATGGTAACGGTTCAGTATTTCAATAAAAGTTTGATTGACAATTCTAGCAAATACGATTCACGTTAGGCTCTACTCGTTTACGTTTACAACGGTGCTGAACATTTCGGATGTGGCGGAACATTGATTAGTGATCGATTCGTTTTAACTGCGGCGCATTGCTTTCATCATGAAACCTAGTAAGTGAGAATTATTTATATTTTTGTAGAGCAGTCTGTCGTCACGAAAAGGTTCGCTTGCCGCTCTCACTACTTGGTTCGGGCTAAAACTTGCGAAATTACCTAAGATCTACCGTGAACAACTGAAACGACATTATGCCACCGTTGTTATGAAAGTTGATCAGTTAAACTTTCGTTACTAAATTCATTTCAGCGGTAAAGTTCAGCACGTTCGGTTAGGTGAACACGACTACAGCAATACAAATAATGACGCCCGCATCGAAGTGAAGATTGAAAAGAACATTCCTTATCCCAACTATGAAATTCCATTCAGTTACAATGACATCGGTTTATTAAAGCTAGCGCAGTCGGTTCATTTCACCAGTGCCATCAGACCGGCATGCTTACCAGAAGAACCCATCACCGTGTCCAACGCTACAGCTACTGGATGGGGCCTTGTAGACAATCTTAATGAGAGTAACGTTTTGATGAAAGTAAATTTAGCATTGCTTGACAACAATAAATGCCAAGCATCGGGTCTACCCTATCCTCAAGGAATGAACGAAACAACTCAATTCTGTGCTGGTTCCCACACGCACGCTAATAACACTTGTAAGGGAGATTCAGGTCGGTTAAATGGTTCAACAGTCCAACAGTCCATACTGGAGGTGTAAATCTTGGTTTAAAACATATTACTTCCAGGTGGACCACTTCAAATTATTCATGAACACCACTTTTGTACATTTTCGATCATTGGGGTCACATCATTCGGCAATCCTTGTAACAGCGAGAGGAATTATTCCAGTGGAATATATACTCGGGTTTTTCCTTATTTGGATTGGATAGAGAGAGTTGTTTGGGAAGGAGAACAAATTGCAAGCAAATAAATTTAGCATTTCCATTCGCAATTATAATTTCGTTGGTTTCTATACTCAAGTTTGTGAACCTAAAGCATTAATCCTCTAAATTAGAGGCTCTAATCTGGTACGATTGAATCTACATTCGATGAATGCAGCTTCCCCAACTCTCTTTGCACAGATATGGATATATTCCGACTTCCGACATATTTCCGACGTTCAAACAGGGCCGTAGCTACTATTGGGCTTAAAGGAGCTCAGTCCGCTCTGCAACATCTAGGAGCCCCTAAGAAAACCTGGTGACAACATCTTCAATTTGAGTTTTGAAGTACCTACCAAATTGTTGTCCACTTCGACAAGTAGCATTCACAGTCTTTGCCATAAAACATTGCTTACGCGCGCCCATGATCTACCCAGTCCAAGCTCGTCCATTTTCTCCCTCATGCGCAAGTAATCTTTGTCCTTAGTTTATTGAATAAAACCAAATTTTTCTTAACTTGCTAGCCGGTATGACTGTTACATACGCAAAATTAGTTACAAATCATCCAGCCTATTTTCTTCTGTTCGACTTTTTTTGTCCAAATCCAGAGATTCATAGGTTATCAGTTAACTGTTGAAGAGTTGAGTTTGATAATTTTAAGTCGTTCAAACTGATGAAACCACACATCATCAGCATAAGAATTTTATTAACGCAACAGTAAGCATAAGAAACATGAATTTCACCGATTTCTTACTGACCATTCCCATGCTGGTGAACCTGTACGCTGAGAAGTACAGACAAGATGACAAAGGCCTCACTATGCTTGAGCTTGCTGCTGAACTTAATGTACCGAAAGTACAGGAGTACGACTTCATAGTCGGTAAGTGTATAAAATTTCCATCTACCAGAGACACATAAAATGTCCATCATGACAATAATATTTGTCTGATGGATTCCATAGTTGGTGGTGGTACAGCAGGCTGCGTTTTGGCTGGACGATTGTCAAACGAATATAGCCTCGGTAGGGTTCTCCTATTGGAAACCGGTGGGACGCCTCCTCCGGCTACGGTAGTACCACATTTCGCGGACGTAATCTATTTTCAACCCGAGATTAACAATATCTTTAATTCTGTTCCGATGACCAACGCTTCATTGAGAAGTGGTGGGGTGAGTTATTAAGATCCGTACATAATTTTGTCTATGAAGTGACCTTCGATCATACGTAATATTAACTTCATTGATACCACATGGCTTTTTAAATAGGATCACCGCAGATTCTCTGCCAAGTATGTCTTATCACATTAATTTCAGGTTACCGCGAGTCAAACCGGTAGAATGCTAGGTGGATCTGGGACACATAACGGTATGGTTCACAGCCGTGGCAGTCCGAAAGACTTTGACAATTGGGCTGGAATCACTGGAGATGAGAGCTGGAACTATGCCAATGTTCTGCAGTATTTCAAAAAGTCGGAAACTTTTGCTGCCGAACAGTTTGGGAATGAAAGTTTAGAAGGTAAAACACTAAACAATTTGAGTTATAGCAATTAGGTGCCCCTTTCCACAAAAAGTTATGGATCCCTGGAGTTTGCTCAAAAGTTTTCTCTGGAAGTTCATTTAGCGACACTGTATTTATGGCTCTAAGAAGTTCGTCCTAAGAAGTATCTTTGGTAAATTACACATGCTTTAATGAACGAATATTGAAACTTTAGATTTTTATGGAACGAATGGTCCTTTGAACATTGTCTTAAACGATTCACCATTAATTCCAACGTGGTTCCAGGCCGCCAAAGAATTAGGATACGAGACTGGCGATCCAAATGGATTTCAGAAAGAGGGTAATTCTACCGTTTACAAAAAGTTTTTGCCATTAACGACCAGCAACAAAACTTTCAGGCTTCACAACTCTTAATATGGCCATAAATAAGGGTCGTCGTTCTAGCACCTATTCCGAATATGTCGAAAAGTGGGAAAAAGATCCATTAAACAATGGCAAGCTAACCGTCATCCGTTATGCGACTGTTAATGAGGTTTGAACGAAATGATAAATTCTTTCACATTACGCAGAAACATTAAGAGGTAGCGCCGATACAAACGCAAAGGCAGCACACGACATGAATACAAGGGTCATTATTGGGAATTTTAATTTTGGAAAATTCTTGAAAATTTCTAAAATTTTCTAAAAAAACATTTCGGAACTGTTCAAGAATTTTCAGATTATTGTGGCATTTTCCAGAAATAAAATTCTCGATAACAGGCTCTGCATGACTATCGTTTAAAAAATGAGGACCATCTGCGAAACCTCTTGACATGTCATTGCCTAGAAGTTTTCCTTACCAAACACTCTGAAAATTAGATTCTGCTGGACAAGAACAACCGAGCTTATGGTGTTGCATACACTCGTCACGGTATTCCACAAATAGCTCACGCATCGAAGGAGATAATTGTGAGTGCGGGAGCGTATCAATCGCCAATGCTCTTAATGAAGTCTGGGATTGGGCCTGCTGAAGTTCTACAAGAAGCTGGCGTAAGTACTAGCATAAAGTAGTAGCAGTACAAATTTTTGACTAATCCCGTGCAGATTCCCGTGAAAGTGGCAATAGAATCGGTTGGGAAAGACATCAGTGATCATGTAGTAGCCATGTTGCCCTTTACCGTAAACGACACAACTCCATTCCGTCATATAAACTCCAACGACAGCGAAAGCATATTTGAAGATTTCCATAACGGACATGGTTTATTGACCAAAGTAATTGATGGAGCTCAGTGTTTTCTTAGATCTTCCAAAGCCGATCCAGATTGGCCAGACATATGGATAGCGTCACTTCCCACTCTTGCCGTTGATGAGAAACTTCCAGTCGTCATGATGTTTGTGGTCCTTGCACGACCACAGAGCCGAGGAGTGTATACATTGAATGCTACCGCTTACAGAGAGGGGGTGCGTGCCGCTACTCAATTAGCACTTATCGATCATAAATTTTTGACACACGACGATGACGTAGACGTTATGATTGAAGGTAATTGATTGATTATGATAAATTTCCTTCTATACAATACTCATCCTGTTGAATCAACTTGGTTGCCTTACACTTGAGGGTCCATCCGCAAATGACGTCCACTTTTATTTTCAAAAATGTTCCACAATGTTCCTATTCCTTTGAAGCGGTGTCTCACACGTGGCCAGACCGTTTCCCCCCTTAATGTTGAAAGTCAGTTATTGACAGCCCCCTAACCACTTCATTCACTTTTGCACAGGAATCAAAACGTCATTCAAGATCATGGAAAATACGAATTCATTCAGGAAAATTAATGCGACGTATGGCGAAGGTTCAGTAGAAGCATGCAACGAATTCGAATATCGTTCGGATGCGTATTGGAAGTGCTACATTCAACAGACTTCGTTTTCGTTTATTCATATGGTAGGAACCTGTCGAATGGGACCA